>JAODPA010016479.1:0-13230 GCA_025585075.1 Nepenthes mirabilis
GAGAGAAAATTAGAGTATTAATTCCTTTTGCTTCCAGTAAACACAGTTTAGCCTATATATACGGGAATGGAGGTTTACGGGAATGGGGTCCTGTAACGGAAACGGGGAATCGGGAAATGGGGGTGCTTTTGTAACTGTCCACGTGAGGGGCAGGAACTATTCTCAAAGCAAATTAATCAATCAAACCAAGGAGAAAATGAGAAAATAAAATAATTAAAGGTTCGTAACAATTGGACACTCTTGGGGTGGCCTTCAAGTGGATATTTTACATTCCTCCTTCTATATTGGTGGGCACATATCAAAATAAATAGATGGATATAACGCTACATCACTTGTTGGTATCCATGAAATGTTCCCAAAACATAAATCTTGTTTCATATCTCGTCTTTTTTGTGAAAATTAAGACACTTTGCCGGATATTTTAACAAGCTGAACAAAAATCTGAACCATCATCCCCATCTACAAGCTTCAATGGATGCAAGGCCAAGTACGAGAGGCCTCTTTCGGGAATTGGCTGTAGTGTTTGTCCGGGTGGGGTTCACTTACATGTGAGGTCCATGACCCACTAAGCATAGTTGTTTTTGGTGTTTTCAGTGTTATTACATGATTCTTGCTTAATGGAGTTTGAGCAGAAGATTGGCATAAAGTTACTGTTCGACAAGCGTTTGATGGGGGCTTGAACGATAAATGTGTAGAGGCAAGGCCATTGACGAGTGCACAATGGAACTTGAGTGGGAAGTTGGTGAAATGTACGCGTCTGAGTAGTATTCAAGCTAGAGGCCAATCCATGCGCAAAATCAATGGGAGACCGGTGGACAAAAAATATGTAAGTTTTTTCTTTTTAATAAATTGAATACAGTAATGAAGTTTTAAATATCTTCTCATCAGATTTATTTAAGATTTGACAACTAACACGGGAGAGATTGGGGAGAGTAGAAAGATGGAAAAGAAAGAGGAAATTATTATATCCAGCACAACATGTTTTTGAATTTTTTTTAATATTATAATATGTTTTACTAAATCGTATTTAGAAAACTTCTACTAATTTAGATTTCTAATTTTCACTATAGTTTGGTGCACTCTCAAATTCTTATTTGGGTAGTGATATGTAATACTTTTGATGGGTACTGATAACCAATGTTTGTACCATGGGTTCATTTTCCTAGAGTTGGGCTCTGGTGTTTCAGAGGTCCAAGGGATCCAGACGCCAAGGCTGGTCCGCAAGACACAATGGGCTTGAAATCCGTTATGGCCCGTGGGCTTAGGATGGGTCTCGGATGCTGTCCAGCCTATAAAGCGGCATGGTAGAGATCTGGTGGTTGATCGTGTCAGACTGCTAGAAGAATGATAGTTAGCAGAACACGCAGCCCTGTAGAAGAGACGCTCCACCAGGCGAGCCTGCACGCAATCTTCTTGACACACCAAAAGGAGTTTACAGAGTTGATGACAAAGTTCCTTGCACATGCCAGCGCCACGTGGACTCCTCTCAACGGGAAGCTTCACCACTATAAATACATTAACTGTTTACCAAACAAAGGATTGATACATTCACTCTTGCAAACCATAATAGAGAGAGTAGAAAGAAAAAGAGAGGGCTCGTGTTATAAGAGTGACTCTTTAGAATTTTCATATATTTAGTCCTCGGCCTCCTGTATTCAAGTGTATCCTGTAACCAAGCACAAGATAAGGAAACAGTTTTCGGACAAAAATTTTGTGATTTTTCTTTCTCATTTAAGAGAAGGTTTTTCACGTAAAAACTGCCTATGTGATAGTCCGCATACTCTCTCTCTTTACTAAACACATCCACAATTTGGTATTGCTATCGGATCCTCGTCCCAATTAGAGCAAGGATCCGAGGACTTAACATTTAGTGCCGTTTGTGAAAAATGCAATGAAAAATCAACTCAGTGCATTTTCCAAGAAACTCAAGAATGGTGAACACTTGAGGACAGACCAGTACTCATATCCGCGAGGCGTGCTCAGGCGCCAACGGCCTTACGCCCTGCATCAGAGTGGAGGATTATCTTGATCCTTATATACGAGCGTTGGCACTGAGAATGGACAATGTGTCCAGGGCCGTCCAAGGCCTTTGCTCAAGGATGGACGCACGGATGAGAGAGGTACCATCCAAGACCTCTCAAACTGCAACATCCCAGAAGAGGGGAAAAGGAAAGAAGCACCCCAGTAAGCATGCTGCTCAGCATGAGGGCCCTCAGACACAGGTTGCCTCGAGTAGCAGGGCCCTATCGCGCCTCTAAGGGCGCTTAGGCCCTCAGATATTGGAGGAAAGCTCAGAGAAACAAAATCCTTGCCGTGTCCATAACGGCCAGGAATGCACCAATCAGGACGCGGCCCCTATCGAAGAAGTCCCTCTGAGGACTAGGAGCTGCCCGGGGCAACAAGCTACGCAAGACCCCTATGAGTTGAGGACTTACCTCAACGAAAAGAAGATGATAGTTGCACCTCAGTTGGAGGAGAAGCTTGACAGGGAATTTCGTTGGGTTTTTGGCGATACTGAGTGAGGAGCTACTAACCTCCGCAGGTCTCCATTCACAACAAAGATTAGGGTGAAGCGGCTCCCCCCAAAATTCAAAATGCCCAACCTCGATTCTTATGATGGGAGTGCGGATCCAATGGACAACCTGGATCACTTCTGTGAGCAACTGAGCCTTCAAGGCTTGGATGAGTTAACGATGTGTCAGTGCTTTCCTTTAACACTCAAGGGAGACGTGAGGATTTGGTTCTACGGGCTGCCTGCGGACTCCATCTAGTTATTCAACAAGCTGGCAGAAGTTTTTCTCTCCCAATTCGCTTCCAACCAAAGGATAAAGAAGCAACAATGGCATATTGCTTGTGTGAAGTAGGGGGCCAGAGAGAGCCTGAAAAGTTTTTTGTCCCGCTTCATATTCAAAGCAAGACAGATCCCGAATTTGATTGATGGGGTCAAGCTGACCTCGTTCCTGTCCGTATTGGAGGGGGGTAACTTTTTCAAGCACCTCGTGCATAAGGGCCTACAAATGTTCATAGAGGTCGAGATCATAGCAATAACTTACATTATGGCCGAGAAAGCGAACGATGCAAAGAGATCTGTCCAAGTGAAAAACCTTCCTTCGAGGACGATGGAAGGGAAAAGAAGGCACGAAGGTCAACAAGACTTTCGAGTGCCCAGGAAGCAGTAAAAAGTCCGAGCAGAACGTTCATAGGGAGTACATGCCCATCAACCTTACACCCTTAAACGACTCGCGTACCTGATGCAGATTCAAGATAAAAAGTTTCTGAAATGGCCCAAGGCACTGAAGAATCTAGAAGATGGTGACTAGTCCAAATACTATCATTACCACCGTTGTGGAGGGCATGGTACCGAGGACTGCAGGACATTGTAGAAGGAGATCGAGGAGTTGATCAAAAGAAGTCACCTCAACTGCTTCCTGCAAAGACCCAAGCAGTCGTCCGAAATAGCAGGAGCAGGTGAGGCTGACTAGCCATTGGTCCGGGTTCGTGACAAGCCAAGAGGCAGAGTGGCTGTTGGGGTGGTAAACTTGATATCCACCCGCCCGGCCAGAGGTGGTGCTCGGGAGGATCCAATGGCAAGGAAAAAGAAGCCTAGGGTAGAGTTTAGGGATGAGGTCATTAGTTTTTATAACGAAGATATGACCTATGTAACATCCCCTATTCTGACCCCCTAGTTGTAACAGCCCTCGTTTCTGACAATAGTTTAGACTACCAGATGAAACGAATATTTATTGATAATGGAAGCTCACGTAATACTCTTTATCTTAACGCTTTCCTCAAATTAGGGCTCAAAAGAAGCTAGTTGATTACGACTGAAGGACCCCTCTACGGGCTGGACAACGAGTCGGTACCGGTACAGGAAGTTATCCAACTTGAGGTCACGTTAGGGACCCATCCGAGAATGTCGTCAAAGACCCTTTCTTTCCTGGTCATAGACCTGCCCTTGGTCTATAACACGATCCTCGGACGTCCTTACTTGGCCTCTTTTGTGGCTGTGACCTCAATCCCCCACTTAAAAATGAAATTCCCGACACTATGAAGAAATGGGAAAGTCTTCAGAGACCAAGTTGCCGGACGGATCTGCAACCTATCCCAAGTCACCCAGACACCTCTCCCTCAGTCTATGGAAGTCTTAAACTTCCGTGATGAAATGACATTGCAATAGGTCGAGTCTAGGGAAGCTATCGACCGAGTGTTTCTGGATCGCAGAGATCCAGAAAAGACCGTCCATATAGGAAGTTCTCGGCCACATGCCTTCTGAGAGCAGCTTATCAGCTTCCTACGAAAGAACTCGGATGTCTTCGCTTGGACTCTAGGTGATATGCCTGGGATATCGACTGAGGTAACGGTCCACAAGTTAGGCCTAGATCCCTGTTGTATGCTCGTTAAGCAAAAGAGGAGGAACTATTATGTGAAAAAGATGGTGGCAATCCGAGAGGAGATAAAGAAGCTTCTAGATGCGGGATTCATAAGGGAGGTTCACTACCCAGATTGGTTATCCAACATTGTAATGGTGAAAAAGAATAACGAAAAATGGAGGATGTGCGTGGATTTCACAGATATCAATAAAGCATGCCCAAAGGATAGTTTCCCACTATCGAGGATTGATTCGCTTGTAGACTCGATGTCCGGCCATGAGCTTTTAAACTTTATGGATGCGTACTCGGGTTACAATTAAATAAGAATGAGTCCCGAAGATAAGGAATACACGTCATTTATGACGGATCAAGGAACATACTGTTATAAAGTCATACCCTTCGGTCTCAAGAATAGTGGTGCTACTTACCAGAGGTTGTGAATAAAACATTCGAAGGCCAGATTGGAAGAAATGTGAGGTCTATGTGGATGACATGCTTGTCAAAAACAAACTAACTGACCACCACATCCAAGATATGGACGAGACCTTCAACGTCCTAAGAACGTACAAGATAAAACTCAACCCAACCAAGTGTACATTTAGAGTGATGTTTGAAAAATTCTTAGGCTACATCGTTTCGCATCGAAGAATTGAAACAAATCCAGAAAAGATCAAGGCCATTTTTATATGAAATCACCTCGGATCGTGAAGAAGGTCTAAAAGCTTACCGGAAGGTTAATAATGCTGCCATGCTTGTTGGCTAAGTCGGTCGAGAAGCATTTGTCGTTCTTCAAGGCTCTAAGAGGGACAAAGAATAGCGGCTTCCAATGGACGGCCGACTGCAAATAATCCTTCCGAGGACTCAAGGGATATCTGTCGAACTCACCTCTGTAGACTTCTCTCTAAACAGGCGAGGAGTTGTACCTATACCTTTCGGTTTCATACAATGCCTTAAGCTCAGCCTTGGTGAGTCAGCAGAATGGCAGACAGCAGTCTTTGTACTATATTAGCAAGATTTTGGCTGACGTTGAGACAAGGTACTCCCTTGTAGAAAAGATGGCTCTAGTGCTAGTGTATTCCATTTGAAAACTGAGACCATACTTTTAAGCACACAAAGTAGCCATCTTGACCGACCAGCCCTTGAGAGTGATCCTATAAAAGTCAGAAACGTCAGAACGGTTGGTCAAATCGGCCATTGAGTTGGGTGAGTTTGATATAGAGTTCCGTCAGTGGCCTACCTTAAAAGGTCAGACCCTGTTGGACTTTGTCCTCAAAACCAGAACAGCAACTCAGGACTCCTCGAGCACTTGTGACGCCGAGGACTCGCACAGCCCCGCAACAAGGACAATGCACATCGATGGCTTATCAATGAAGGATGATTGTAGAGTTGGTATTGTGTTGAGAACACTTGAAGGATCAGAGATTAAATATTCAATGGTCCTCAGATTCCCAGCTACCAATAATGAGGCAGAGTATGAGGCGCTGCTCGCAGGACTATGATTGGTAAAGGAGTGCTCTGCCAAGGACTTGATCGCCTATAGCGATTCCGAGCTGGTTGTCAATCAAATCCGCGGAAGCTTCGAAGCCAACAGCTCACAACTATCCAAGTACCTCTCAAAGGTCTGAGAGTTCATATCAGCCTTTGAGAGGGTAGAAATGGTCCACATTCTGCAGGAAGAAAACAAAAAGGCCAACCAGCTGGCAAAAGTGGCAACTTCTAGAGGCCTAGAGCAATATGCTTGAGGAATGTGTGAGGTCCTCAACAAACGCAGTTTGGAAGACTCTGAGATATAAGTAATGCATATATCTATGGTTGACAACTGGATGACCACCTACCTTGAGTATTTGTCTGATGGGATATTGTTCGAGGACACAGAAGAGGCCAAGAAGGTGAAGAAGACGGTCAGGTGGTATATTATCATAGACAGCCGACTGTATCGTTGAGGATTCTCTGCCCTCTACTTGAGGTGCTTTGCCCAAGAAGAGGCCGACTATGCCCTAGGAGAGGTGCACATCGGGGTTTGTGGATCCCACATTGGGGGTAAGAACCTTGCATTCAAGTTTTTGAGGTAGGGGTACTACTGGCTAACTATGAAGTATGACACTATAAACTTCGTATGAAAATATGAGAATTGTCAAGTCCATGGCAATCTTTCCCACCAGCCGCATACGGAACTCAGAGCTCTATAGTCACCTTGGCCCTTCACGCAATAGGGACTGGACATACTTCGACCACTGCCAATAGTATCCGAACAAAGGAAGTTCTTAATCGTCGGGATTGATTACTTCACAAAGTGGGTTAAGGCCATGCCTTTGGCTCGCATAACTAAGTGAAACGCTACAAACTTTGTTCGGCAAAGCATTGTGTGCAGGTTCAAGATCCCAGAATGTATTATAACTCATAATGGGACCCAATTCTCTGGAAAAAAGATTCACCAAGTATTGCACCAGCATGAGGATAAGGTTGTTGCACACATCGGTTGCATACCCGCAAAGCAACGGCCAAATGGAGGTCACGAACCACACAATATTACATGGATTGAAAATGAAGCTAGAGCACGCTGGGGGCTCATGGGTTGATGAGTTACCGTCTTTCCTATGGTCTTATAGGACAACTCCAAGGGAGCCAAGCCAAGAAATTCCCTTGAGCCTGTGTTACGAGACTGAGGTGGTCATCCTGGTGGAGGTTGGGCTGCCAAGCCTCCGCGTGAAAAGTTTCAATCCCTTCAATAATGTATAAAGAATCCAGAAGAATTGACCTTTTTGAAGAAGTCCGAGATGTAGCAAGGTTACGGACTATGGCATACCAATAAAGGGTCGCCCGACATTACAATAAGAAAGTGAAAGCACGCCAGTTCAAGGTAGGGGACTTGGTGCTGAGAAGTATAGAAGCCACCGGAAAAAAACCGACCGAAATAAGCTCTCTCTAAATTGGAAAGGGCAGCTCGTAGTATTAATGATACTACAAAATTGGGCGTAAAAGTTGTGCACCTAGAAGGGAAGGCTTGTCCCACGAACATGGAATGCTGCTCACCTCAAAAGATACTATCAATAAGCTTGTAGAACATACAGGTATACCGTTTACGTTACACGCTTGTATCACATTTCGTTAATAATACGACAATTTTCATTTAGATTACCATTTTGTGTTCCAATAAGTGATCACACACCATATCATAAAGTTATAAGACCTAGACTGCCCCTAAGTTAAGTGGATAGGACTCCTTTTATTTCCCTCAAAACTTAGTTAAGTTCGCGTGGCCCAAGAGGTCGTATTAAAACTCGGCTAAGTCTGAGCGGCCTAAGAGGTCGTATTAAAACTCAGCTAAGTCTGAGTGGCCTGAGAGGTCATATTAAAACTTGACTAAGTCCGAGCGGCTCAAGAGATTGTATTAAAACTCAGTTAAGTCCTAGCGCCCCAAAAGGTCGTATTGAAAGTCGACTAAGTCTGAGTGGCCCAAGAGGTCGTATTAAAACTCGACTAAGTCTGAGTGGCCTAAGACGTTGTATTAAAACTCGGCTAGGTTTGAGCGGTCCAAAAGGTCGTACTAAAACTTGGCCACGATGCCAAGCAACACTAGTAGTTGAACTTAAAATTTAGGGGGCTTAGAAATGACAAGTGTGCAAAGACTCAAAAGGTCACACCTTCAGTCAGCGATGGTTGAAGGGTTTGAGCGTTTTGCTCAGAATAGACGAAATTTCCTAAGAGCCTAAGTCTAAGAGAGAACCACAGAGATAAACAAGACGTTTGTACTTAAATGATTTGAACTTCATTCATAAAATAGATGTGTGTACAGCACTATGCATATATAAAAAATAAAGAGGTACAACAAGGCACACTAAGGGGCTAAAGGTCCCACCTGCTTCGAGGACCCTGGCTGGCCGGAGGACCACGACGGTGAAACCTCGGAAGATCTCCAATGGTTTGGGAGACCGATCAGGTTATTCTTACATTGTGCACTAGAGTTCCTCGGGTCAAACAGAGCGACTGGAAACCTTGGGACCAAAAGCGTCATCACCCGGCAGCACATATCGATGGCATCCCAATACTTGCGCTCAAGAGTTGGAGCGATATTTTTAGGCTTCAATGAAGTCCTGAGTTCCTGCTCTAGCAAGATATTCCTCCCTCAAAGCCCAACGTGTAACCTCTCTTGCTCCTTAAGTTGGCCCTCCAGGGCAAAAATGAAACTTTCGGTTTCAGTGAGCTGGAGCTCTAAACTTTGGACGCATCCTCCTAAGGACCTAGAAGCCTCCAGCTCTGTGTAAGCCTGGGAAGCCTCACCAATGATCGCGCTAAGGCCGCCGACCACATCTTGAAGCTGCAAATGCAAAACAAGTCAGTGAAGCATAAGGAAAATGTGACAAAACAAGGGCGAGGACAAGGGACTACCTTGGTCACAAAAGAACTCCCAGAAGAGCTCTCCTCATTGGGGGCTTCTAGCTCTCTGGATCCTATGGTCAAAGCCTCCTGTACCACAGAAACCTCATCCTCAGCCTCTACTCCAATAGCAGGTGGACCCCATCCTCGAACAAGGGATCCTCAGAGTCCGCACGTGGCATCATCACTGGACTGTAGATTTGGATAGCCAAGCATGGAGGCTCAGAAGTCTCCGTAATGAGCAGCTCCGCGGTGTGACACTCCTCGGCCTCAGCAACGTCAGCAAAATTCGTTGTAGTCATTGTCATCGTTGCTTCCTCAGCCTCCCTCAACACCTATCCCTCAACAGCGACCTCGGGTGGACTATCAATCCAGTTCAAGGCCTCGCCAATGACCTCGCAAGGGATATTAGGCATTGGCTCCTCAGGAGAAGGCTGGGCAGCGAGTGTCTCCACGGGCTGGCTCACAGACCTAGAAAGGCTCTTCCGAGGACTCAAATGTGGGCAAAGGTCTGAGACCTTCAGCCTGTTGAATTGGTGCTAACTACGGAGGTCTCAGCCTCCTCACCAAAGGCGCTATAATAGTGGCATCGTCATCGGACGAGGAGTTCTTAACAATGGCCACTGGACACTTCAAAGCATCAATCCAGCGACTCTTCTTTGGGCACTCGGACAGCTCCTTAATCCTCAGAGTCACCTCCTTTTTTCTTAGTGTCTTCTTCTTCTGAGCGATGGCAGCGCCAGAGCCCTCAGATTGAGTCCCCCACTTAGCTTTTGCCAAGTTCTCAGGCCTCAGCCAAATATTCTACTTATTCTCATTAAAGGTGCCAAGGTTGGCTATCATCAAATTTATGACCTCCTTGACAACCTCTCTCTCCTCCTTGGAGGCGTCCGAGCAATGGCCGCTCACCACATTTTCTCAAATAAGGGAGAGAGCCCAATTCTTTCAGACACTCAAAAATAAAAATTTGTCTTTTCACCTCTTAGTCGAATCCGAATTTCCACCACTCATAATGGCAAACTTGGGATGCGGGGTCATCACAATCCAGTCCAGGTCATGAGTGAAGTGAAACATAACCTTCACCATGGGCACCTCAAGCACCTTTTGGTGTCAACGAACAAAAACACAAAAGGAGACAAGATACCTGATAGCGTTAGGCTGAAGCCTTACAAATGGAACGCTAAGCTCCATCATGATATGATACAACTCTAGTGGGACATGGAAATAAAGCCCACCCTTGAGGTGGACTTCGTATACGGTAATGAAACCATCAAGTGGGCTACACACCCTATCAGTGAGCTCAGGAACCATCATCGCCATCGTATCAGGGATATCGTACTTAGTGCGGATAGCCTCGAGATTCTCTAGAGACAGGCGAGAAGCGATATCTCTCACACCATAAGCCATGAAGACCAAAGAAGGAGCACAACAGAAGTAAGAAGGAAAAGCGCTTGGGAAAACAGCAGCTAGAAAGCTCGAGAGAAAACTCTAAGGGTTGCGTGGCAAAAATGATGGCTAAAATCGTACTTGAAGCGGCTGAAAAGGCTTCAAAATAAAAAAAGGCGCGCTCGTCATTTCCCTTGTCACGTGTTAATCACCTGTACGCTGTCAGAGATCATGGGTTTTGCATTTCCAAGGCAACATCAATATCAATAATTGTGCTTTAATGGAAGAAATGGCATCGCAGGCCAAAGTTCTCAAACTCAGAGGAAATTCTCGAATGCAAACGTACATTAACGTACTCAGATGTTCCTACGACAAGGAAAAATGATTTGAGGACATCTTTGGGTCTTTGGCTAATATGCAAAGATGGGGATCATTTGTGAATGCCTAGCAGTGCTTGAAAATCCAAAAGGTCCTCAAACTCCGTAGTCACGCCGTAGACCCGAAAGTCTCCTAAACATTTTAGAGGAAGTATAAGCTTTGATGAGTTCTCGGACATTTTAGCCGCATGTCCTCGAACTTTTGTTTCCCATAATTCCCGCAGACATTTGCAAAGAGCAAAGGACGTGGACAGATATTGGCGAAGAACACCTTCAATTGATGCTTAGAGCATTTCTGTAAACAAAAGACATGCCAAAGGTTGAAATTTTTGCAACTTTGGCATGGGAGGCTAGTGATGGGTACTAATACCCAAGACTCGTGCCATGGGTCCATTTCCCTGGAGTTGGGCCCTGGTGCCTCAGAGGCTCAAGGGGTCCAGACGCCAGGGCTAGCCCGCGAGACACAGTTGGCTTGAAATCCGTTACAGCCCGTGGGTTCAAGATGGGCATTGGACGCTGTCCAGCCTATAAAAGCGGCGTGGTAGAGATTTAGTGGTTGATTGTTTCAAACTGCAAGAAAAATGATGGTCAGTAGAGTATGTAGCCCTGCAGAAGAGACATCCCACCAGGCAAGCATGCACGCACTCTTCCTAATACAGCAAAAGGAGTTTACAGAGTTGATGGTAGAGTTCCTCGCACAAGCTAGCGCCACATGGACTCCTCTCAATGGGAAGCTTCACCACTATAAATATATTAACTATTTACCAAACAAGGAATTGATACATTCACACTTGCAAACCATAATAGAGAGAGAATAGAAAGAGAAAGAAATAGCTCGCATTGTAAGAGTGACTCTTTAGAGTTTCCATACAATTAGTCCTCGACGTCCTATATTCAATTGTATCTTGTAACTAAGCACAAGACAGTGAAACAGTTCTCGAACAAAAGTCCTGTAGTTTTTCTTTCTCATTCAAGATAAGGTTTTTCACATAAAAACTCCATGTGTGATAGTCCACGTACTTTCTTTCTCTACTTTACAGATCCACTATTTGGTGTTGTTGTCAAATCCTCATCCCAATTAGAGTAAGGATCTAAGGACGCAACAACTTTGATAAGATGAGATCTATACATTTTAGTTGATAGCTATAGTGAAAGTTGTATAATCATGCCTTATTATAGTGAAATGCTGTTTGGACATGAAGGCCCTGTGTTGTTTCTACTTTGGTTTGAAGGATTTTTTACATAAAATTGATATTTCTATTATAATTGATTTTTATATTTGTAGTGATTTTTTGTTGCTGTGTTATTTTACATCTTCATAGATTCACGTAACGTGGGAATGATACCTCCAAATAATTTTGTCTTTCTTATCTGTATGAGGATCCTGTTATCTTTTTATGACAACATCGCCCAAGTCCATGATTCCTTGCCAAATCTATTGTAATTTTATCATCAACTTACCATTGTCTCTGTCTCTCATAATCCTACGTGCTTTATCATCAACTCTGTGTTGAGGTCACTCCCATGTGGAAGTGCTGTTGTGCTATTAGTGTCCGATGACGTACTTATTGACATGAGGACTTGTGAGCAAGATTGATATCCGAGACCTTAGATTGAGGATGAGGACCCAGCATGGATATGGTCCACGGATTTGTGCAGTATAGTTCTGAGGACTTGTGAGTAGCACTTGAGTCCGAGGATTTCGATGAACACCAGAGGACCCTATGATGACCAAGGGCACAGAATGGCTTGAGGACCTAGGCACAGAAAGCGCACTTGGATGCCACCTCAGAATATTGCTTGGGCATGCACAATCTTCCGCAGAATGGGTGTTGTTTCTGCAGAGCCGTTGCAAGGCTATACGTGTGTCAGGTAGCTACTTGTACCTGCAACCTTCACGCTAGTTAGGTGGTTGTTCAAATAGCCTGTATATATATGTATTGAGCTTTGTATAGATAAATGTATGAAAAGTGAAAGTGTGTGAAGAAAAAGGGAAGAGAGTAGTGAGTGAAAACAAAGTGTGAAGTCATTTGTGTTCTCGTGCTCTATTCATCATCTTTTCGGCTCAATGGCTTGTGTAGCCGTAAGGTTTTGTAACCAACTCTACATAGTGGAATTTATTTTTGTGGATTAAGTGTCCCATGATTTTTTCCTTTGGTTTGTGAAGGGTTTCCACATAAAATCTTCTGTGTTCTCATCTTCTTCTTACTTTTTATTCCTCTATGGTATGTGTTCCTGGATTGCCGATCTGATGCCATTTACCCTAACACTTTGAACATAATTAGGAGTGGAGTTGGCTAATATGTTAATCTTGATGAACAAATAACAACCACATTAATTAATATAAGCACAAGTAAATTTCATCAAACAATTAGGAGTGATGTCTTAGTCCATGAAAACATAAATTGCTAACAACAATAATAATAACAATAGTCCATTAAATTTTATCAGGTGAAGTCGGTTATATAAATTTATTTTTATCATTTTACTCAATTTACTAAATATTTTCTGAGGGAGAAAACAATATTTAATCATTTTTTTATGACTACACTCTAAGTTTTTTATGTTTGTTACTCTAACAGTAAAGTTGTCGAATGCTGAATGATGAAAAAACCACCACATTAGTTCATATCCATACAAGGAAATTTTATAAAGCAGGTGGATTGCTATTTCAGTTCATGAAAATCCGAAACTGGGGCACACCATCATTCTTCCATAGT
>JAODPA010016490.1:0-13229 GCA_025585075.1 Nepenthes mirabilis
TATTGGCCATTAAATATTTTATCCGACGGCCACACGCGTGACGTATGGTGTCGCAGCCCCCTGGATCCCACCAGTCCAGGGAACCAACCTCCCATTTGATGGTGACTATCTTCACTATTTATTTTATTTGCAATTCCCCGCTCACCATTCATAATCTCAGTGAGGCATCATTGCACGCCGTCGACTTCGACGAACACTACAGAAATTGTCCCTCTCTCCGGCGACCATCACATCCGCCCGCAGCTATGCTCGTTGCTGTCCGCCGGAAAGTCCCGTTGCAAATCCCATCGGCTCCAGATCTCATCATTTCAAATACGTGGTTCCATTGTTGTCACCGGAACCATCCCGATTATCGTTGCCAACACTCTGCATCGCCGTCGTTGACGCTCTGAATGGTATTCGTTGGAGACAGGAGGGGAAGGAAACGAATTACAACGCGACGTTTCGACTCTACTGACGTTCAAACACATCGTTTAAACTTTTTCTGTGGCGTTTTTAAGTGACTCATAACGCAGCGCTGCAACTGCGATCTAATCCGAACGCGTCGTCTTGTTAACTAGACGCCACCACTTCGCATACCAGAGTCGCCGGCCTCTTTCCTTCTTCTCCAAGGCCCAAGCCCAAACCGGCCTCTTCCTCTATAATTCTCCCCTTTCTCCCCTCTCGGGCCAGCGCCGCCCACAGCCGTCAACTACTGCCGGCCTCCAAACACCGCCGGAGACTTTTTCCAGCCACTTCTTGACACCCACTGGTGAACTTTTTTCGGCGATTTCCTGGCAGCTTTACTTACCAAAAAAAAAAAGGATTTCCTGGCAGCTTTTAAATCAAACCTTACAAACTGATTATCATTATTCGATCTGCATTATTCTTTTTTTAATTATTTTTTTCTCCAACGACATTAATTAATTAATTATAATTATTTTAAACAACACCAACTATAATACCTTAACCCAGCAAATATCTATTTTTTGCTCTGGTCACATAAAATTCAAACCCATAAAAATAGATAAAAAATCATCATAAGAATTCAACAAACATATATTGCGTACCAGAAATTCGGGTTATCATACGGATTAGGGATCGTAAATCGGATCTTCTTGCTAGTCGATCTGACGCGGATCCGCTCTCCATAACTTCAAATCTAAATCCTGCACAACACAACTAAAAACGAGATGTCAGAAGTCGGTGGAAATTGTTTTCACCGTAAACCCTCTGACGCTCAAGTCAGAAGTCTTTCTAAGAATATAGAAAGATAAATTGAGGATGTATATTTGGTGGGTGAAGTGTTTTGTTATATTTAATCGATGAATGGCTTAAAGGTATGCCTTAGGAGGGATATCACATGAAAGGAATCTCTTGGAGGGAGATGGGGATCATTTGGATCGGCCTCTCAGAAATTGTCTTGGCCCCCTTGGGATGATGGAGGGCTAGCCTCCTTCCCCCTGAGATAGAGTACCTCTCTAGCCATTTCTCTAATCTCCCTTTCTGGAGGTTTTCAGAAGTTTTCCTTGCGATTTTCTCCCGTTTCCCCTCTTCCTCATCTTCTCCTTGGAATGAGGATCATTATATAGGTGGAGGTGGTTATTTTTCTCCATAATAACCATCGGCCAAAAACTACGCGTGATAACCACCTTGATAAGGTAAAACGGTTTGAATAGTTTTTTCCTAGGTCGGTTATACTGTACCCATCATTAACCCCTCATGCCAGGTAGTTTGAAATTTTCAACTCCTGACATGTTTCTGATGGGATGCTGTTTGTTTGATTTTGTCGAATTACCTCTTTGGAACATCTGAATTTCAAAATTCGGTTTATTTTGAGCCACTTGGTGATGTAACCGAGATTTAGAATTCGACCTCCTTTTGGCCACTCGATGATGTAACCGACATTTTGAATTTAACCTCCTTTGGGCCGCTCGGTAATGTAACTGAGGTTTGAAATTCGACCTCCTTTCGGCTGCTCGGTGATGTAACCGAGGTTTAGAATTCGACTTCCTTTGGGCCGCTCGGTGATGTAACCGAGGTTTAGAATTCGACCTCCTTTGGGCCGCTCGGTGATGTAACAGAGGTTTAGAATTTGACCTCTTTTGGGCCACTCGGTGATATAACCGATGTTTAGAATTCGACCTCTTTTGGTCGTTCGATATTCAAAGTAGATGGTGTGCCATGTTCTTGGAGCAGTATGGATCATATTACTCTCGGCTTTCATCGGTTTTTAATAACTGAATCGATTCCCTGATCACCATCATGCCTTGTCACTAGAGGCCGCTTGGGCTACGAGATTATTAATCCAAGCTTGGTTTACGAATAATGGACGATCTCAATTCCGTGAGAGTTTAGGGGCGAAGCCCCCAACATAACATCTTGGAATCGGTACAAATTGAAGCAGTTAAAACTGCTAGAAGACAACTAATAAAAATCATTGTATTGGGTTTGATTACTCATTATAGGATGTATTACACCATATGTAACTTGAACCGGTTTCTTGTGAGAGAAGATGCCAGTTTTGAAGTTGAAATCGGTTTCTTGCGAGAAGAAATGCCAACCAGCAACCTGTGAGAGGAGATGCCGGTTCTGAAGTTGAAATCGGTTTCTACACCTTCAAGGCTCATTCTGAAATTTGCGAGAAATTTTTCGGAGTGCTTCGTGCTGCTAGGGAAAATCTACGCTGAAATCCGAAGTCGTTTGAAGTCCGGAGTTAGCCTAAATTCGGAGTTGATTGAAGTCCAGGATTGGCTGAAGTCCAGAGTTGACAGTCTCACTCTTGGGAGCCGGAGTGGACATCAACCAGAGTTGATTGAAGTCCGGGATTGGCAGCCTTCAGGAGTGGACAAGCCACCTGAGTCAACATTGACTGTCCACAATGATGTTGAAGTGAACTTTGATTGTCAGAGATAACGCGTTGCTGCCGGAGTGCTTAATTTAAGAGAGATTTCCAGAGTCCTTTGTGCCACTAGGAAAAATCTGCGCTAAAATTCGAAGTTGATTGAAGTCCGGGATTGGCAGCCTTTCAGAGTTGATTGAAGTCCGGGATTGGCTGAAGTCCAGAGTTGACAGTCTCACTCTTGGGAGCCGGAGTGGACATCAACCGGAGTTGATTGAAGTCCGGAGTTGATTGAAGTCCTGGATTTGCAGCCTTCTGGAGTGGACAAGCCACCTGAGTGAACATTGATTGTCCAAAGTGATGTTGGAGTGAACTTTGATTGGCTGAGATAACGCGTTGTTACCGTGCTTAATTTAGGAGAGATTTTCGGAGTTCTTTGTGCTGCTAGGGAAAATCTGCGCTGAAATCCGAAGCCAATTGAGGTCCGAAGTTAACTGAAGTTTGGAGTAGGCAGCCTTCCAGAGTGGATGAGCGCTCCTGGGAGCCGGAGTGATTTTTTGGAGCGAAGTGAAAATTAGTGGAATGACTTTCACGGGCCAAATATTTCGCTTCTGCGCAGGGAAAATTCGGAGTTGATTTTGAGAGCCGAAGTGGGCTGCGGCTGGTGTAGATTTCAAACGACTGGTTGCCTGACTACCCAAACCGGCAAAATATAAGTTGGATGCCAGAGTCAATTTCTGGGCCGGTTCACTGAGAAATGGTATGCCAGAGTAGTTGGGGTACTAGAGTGGCCCAAACTGGCCGGAGTGGCTCTTTCGTATTAATCAAACCGGCAATTTGGATTTTGGATGCCGGACTGGAATGTTTCTGGTACTAGATTGGATGCCCGATTATCCCAATTGGCGACATATACTTTGAATGCCGGGGTGATTTGATCTAGTTGGTGCATTCTTAGTCAGACTTGAAATAGGCATCGGCGGTTTGGATCTTGCTTGCTGGAATAAACCCGGAGCGGCTTTTACACGCCGGAGTGGATTTTGAGATCCAGAGTGGCAGTGGCTGGAGCAGATTTTGAGATCCAAAGTGGCAGTGGCCGGAGCAGATTTTGAGATCCAGAGTGGCAGTGACCGAAGCAGATTTTGGGAGTCGAAGTTGCTGTGACTGGAGCAGATTTTGAGAGCTGGAGTGGCTGTGACCAGAGCAGATTTTGGAACCCTGAGTGGGTTGTGATCGGAGCAGATTTTGGAAGCCTGAGTGATTTTGTGAGCCAGATGCTTCGTTTCTGTACGGCTTGCTCTGCTTTTGGACAGAGTGGCTCTGTCCTTAGTATGAGGAACCAAAAAGAGAGGGCTTTGAAGATGATGAGCACCGGTGAAGTGCTATCCTGGCATAAAAGACAGCACCGGCCACAGTAATAGCCCCATGCGACGGCGAAAGTAGCGATGGTTCCGCATGCAAATGCCGTCTGCGGTCCTCTGTCCTTCTCCACCGCATCTCATCATACAACTCACCAAAATTTCGGTTGATCTCCTCAAACTTGCCACATGAAAACGCAATACCGGGATCCACAATGACGAAGGAAAGATTTACTTGCCTCGATTTGTGGATTTTCCTTTGGTGATGGTGGCGATGATACGCGCCTGTGTCGAGTTCTGGACTGTGACCGAGGCTGAGCCAGAATCCCCAGGAAATCCAAGGATCCCTGCGGTTGACTTTTCTCTTCGCCTTCCTGCACACACAGCAGGAACATTGAAATAGCAGGGGATAGGGGCTTCCAAAGAGAAAGAGAGAAAGAGAGGTTGAGAACGAGACTGAGAGAGAGAGTCAGAGGGAAGTGAGTGGGCAAAGAAGATAATGGAATCCAACCGGTTCATTACTGTAGACCCCTAGTTACATATATAGTATACTCAACGAAAACGGACGCAAGGCCAAACCGGCCAACAGTAACAACTCAACTATGTTGGAAACTGCCCTCTGTGTTTGGTAACCAAAACATGTGGCCAGCAGTAACAGAAGCATATTCCCAACAGTGGCACGTAAGTTGTAGTATGAAAATAAAAAAATAAAGTATGAAAATAAAATAATACAATGTAACTAAATGTAATCTAGGAGTTTGTGAGGTGGTTGAATTTGTCGAGCACTACGGCGGTTAATCGGAGGAACCCGAGCCATGTCCCCCTCTGTATTTATCAGGCCCGTGACATTTCCATCCCCATCGAAACAAACCTTGTCCTCAAGGTTGAATGACGGGAAGTCCTAAAGAATTTCAGTCACCGGCTCCCAGGTAGCATCTTCGGGTCCCTAGGATTGCCATTGCACCAGTATTTGAGGGACTATGCGTCCCTTGACCAGGAGCTTCCTAAACCACAGCAATGTATGCGGAACAAGAAGAGGGTGAGATTCCCAAGTTTCAGCAGGCAAGTCCCCGTATGGAGAAGGAGGAACACCACAACGCTGTTTTAGCACAGAAACATGGAATACATTGTGAATTCTAGAATGCTCCAGCAGTTCCAAGCAGTACGCTACAGAGCCAATGCACTCTAAGATCCGAAAAGGTCCATAATAATGCTTGGCTAACTTGTTGGATTGGCGATGCACCACCGAAGTTTGCCGATACGGTTGGAGTTTGACATACACTAAATCCCCGACTTGAAATTCCTTATCGGTCCGGTGAGCATCAGACTGATTTTTCATGCGAAGTTGAGCTCGCTGGAGGTGTGCCTTCAGGTCCCGGAGTAATCCCGTGCGGTCGGTTAGGAGCTCGTCCACTGCTGCCACCGGTGATGAGCCCCGTATATAGTCTAGCAATGATGGCGGAGGTCTGCCATACACTACTTCGAAGGGGCTCATTTTGATTGAGGAATGCCACACTGTATTGTAACTCCATTCAACCCAGGGTAAATATTGAATCCAAGTAGATGGCTGCCCAACAGTATAACAGTGTAAATAATCTTCAAGACAACGGTTAACAACTTCTGTTTGTCCATCCGATTGCGGATGATACGAGCTGCTCGTAGATAATTTTGTATCCTGAGATCGGAACAGTTCCTTCTAGAATTGGCTCATGAAAATAGGGTCTCGATCAGTAACGATATTGATAGGAAAACCATGCAATCTGCATATATCTTTAATGAATACTTCGGCACTGTAACTGCTGTGAAGTGAGTGTTTAGGGGAGAAAAGTGAGCATACTTTGACAGTCGATCAACCACCACCAGGGTAGCTGTTTTGGCCTGTGAAGGGGGTAAGTGTGTAATGAAATTCATGGAAAGACATTCCCAAATCTGTCTCGGAATTGGAAGTGGTTGGAGTAAGCCTTGGGGTGGTGTGTTGATGGGTTTGGCTTGCTGACAGGTAATGCAAGTTGAAACAAAGTCACGGATGTCCTTTCTCATGTGTGGCCAGAAAAAAACAGCAGCTACGCGCGCATGAGTACGTTGAGACCCCGCGTGCCCCCCAACTGGAGAGTTGTGGAATTCTTGTAGTATCAAGTCTTGTAGTGCTGATTCTGGAGGAACCAAGATGCGGTTCTTATAGAATATGAGCCCATCCTGGCAGGAATAATCTACATGTTCACCTAGCCGATCCAGAATGGACTGGACAAATTCTGCTGAAGGGGTATGCCGCACATAAAATTTTCGTAATGGTGATATTAATGCCATGATTGGTTGCGATGTGGCTTGTAACGCATGACATGTGGCATCTGAAACTCGAGACAAGGCATCGACCGGGCCATTTTCTTTACCGGCTTGGTACACAATATCAAAGTCATACCCCAACAGTTTGGTAATCCAGCGTTGTTGATCCGGGGAATATATAGTTTGGTTCAATAATGTTTTGAGGGGTTGGTAGTCAGTTTGGATGGTAAACTTGGTGCCCAAAAGGTACTGCCGCCATTTTTTTACCGCCTCTGTCACCGCACGAAGCTCCTTAATGTATGTGGAGGCATCCTGTAATCTAGTTCCCAGTTGCTTGCTGAAATAAGCTATAGGGTGGCCATCTTGGAGGAGGACGGCTCCTATTCCATACCCAGAGGCATCTGTTTGCACTATAAAAGGTTTGGAAAAATCTGGGAGAGCCAAAATAGGAGTGGTAGTAAGAGCAGCCTTGAGGGCAACAAAAGTAGTTTCAGCTTCACTAGTTCATAGGAAGCCATCCTTTCTTAACAGTTTCGTAAGGGGTGTTGAGATTTGCGCGTATTGTACGACGAACCGCCGATAATACCCAGCTAGACCCAAAAATCCTCGTAACTGGCGGACATTCGAGGGTCTGGGCCAGCTCTGGATGGCCTCAATCTTGGCAGGATCCACTGCTACTCCTTCGGCCGACACAATGTGTCCCAGGTAAGACAGAATGGAACGGCCGAATTCGTACGTTGTTTGTTTTGCATGGAAGGAATGGTGGCGTAGGATCTGAAGCACTTGGGTGAGGTGTTGGAAATGCTGTTCCGAGGAGGGACTATAAACTAATATATCATCAAAAAACACCAAAACAAACTTCCGCAGCAGGGGTCAGAAGATAGCATTCATCTCGGATTGAAATGTGGAGGGAGCATTCGACAATCCGAATGGCATGACTGAGAATTCATAATGTCCCTCGTGCGTCTGAAATGTCATCTTATGGATGTCATCCGCATGAACCCGCATCTGGTGGTATCCTGCGCGTAAATCAAGCTTAGAAAAAATTTGGGCACCATGCAGTTCGTCTGGCAACTTGTCCACGGTCGGAATTGAAAAGCGATCCTTGATTGTGATGGCGTTGAGCGCCCGGTAGTCTACACAGAACCGCCAACTTCTGTCTTTTTTTTAACCAACAGCACTGGCGAGGAGAATGGACTTGTACTTGGACGGATGATTCCCTCTGCCAACATCTCCCATATTAACCTTTCCATTTCAGCTTTTTGGAAATGAGGACAGCGATAAGGCTTTACATTCACAGGTGAAGTGTGTGATTTGAGGGGAATGTGATGGTCATTGTGGCGGTGAGGTGGTAGGCCATGGGGAATGGCAAACACATCGGCATAGGTTGTAAGGATGTCGTTGAGTGTATTGAGGATGGTTGAGTCAACATTTGAGGGTAGGCAAGTTGGACAGTTTACTTCATCGTCTGACACAGAGGTGATAGTGAGCTGGAAGTAGGAGGCAACAGAGCGAGTAATGTCATCTCATCTTAACTGGCCTAGAGTCATAGTGGACATTGAGAGTTTTTGCAAGCCGTGAAGAGTGAGATGTTTTCCTTCATAAGTAAAACTCATCCATAATGCCTTGTAGTCGAATAATACAGGGAAAATAGAAGCCAACCACTCTACACCCAGCACAACATCCTCTCCATATATCGGTAGTAAGTGGAGATCTACATTGAAAGTGGTTGCTCCCAAAGTAAGCATAACATTGGAGCACATACCTTCACACTGCAAAGAGTCCCCATTCTCCACCGTGACACTGAGGTGCTGGGAAGGGACGATGGAAAGTCCCAAGTGCTTTGCCAGGCGTGACTGTAGGAAATTATGAGTGGAACCGCCATCCACTAATACAACCACGGGTTGCCTAGTAACCACTCCTTGCAATCCCAGTGTGGAAGGGACAAAGTGTCCTTCCAATGCGTGTAAGGAGATTGTTGGCGTAGCTTCGTGGGCCATTGGAGTCATCTCTGTCTCTGGTAATAATTCTGTTGGTGGGCTCGAGTCGGATAAGTCCTCCTCTGAGGTCGGTGAAGTGGGGTACGCAGTAAGGTCGTCCTCCGTGAGCATACTGAGGAATTGTGGTGGTTTACACCGATGCCCAGGAGTAAATCGCTCATCGCAATTAAAACATAAGCCCTTTTCCCTGCGAATTGCCATCTCCGCTGGGGTAAGTCTCCGTATAGGCAATTTTGGGGAAGAATGGGAAGGAGTGGGGTTCTTTGGAAAAACTATCGAAGTGGTCATTGAAGATTTAGAGGATAGTGGACGGTGAGGATGTAGCCGCCCAGCTTCCAATTTCTCCTCTACTAATTTGGCCATGCCTATGGCTTCCAGTAAGGAGAAGGGTTTGAGCAATAACAGCTCTCGTCTGATGTCATCACGAAGACCAGAGATAAAGCAGTTCAGAAGATTGGTGGTGGAGAGTTCGGTGGTTCGGATGGAGAGGGATTTGAACTCTATCATATAGGTAGCTATAGTGCTGGTTTGACGAAGCTTGGAGAGAGTAGCTTCATGATTTAAATAAGTTGAAGGTCCGAACCGAAGCTCCAAATCTCGGGCAAAAATTTCCCAAGTCGATAGTTGCCAGGTTGCATGCATCCACTGGTACCATTGCAGAGCGGCGCCAGTCATGTAAAACGTTGCTATGGTTAACTTTTGCTCTGGTGGGGTATCATGATACATGAAAAATCGGTCGATCTGGAAGAGCCATCTGAGCACGTTCTCTCCCAAAAAAAAAGGAATCTCAAGTTTAGGCAAGCGTAAGTGGTTAGTGTTTGGGCTATCTGGTGGCATCGGTGGTACGGACGTTAGGGTATGAGAGGGTGGGATCACCATCGGTGATGGTGAAGTCATAATTGAAGAGGGGTTTGGCAATAGAGGCGGCAGCGAAGGTTGTTTCTCGAGGAGATTTACAGAATGGATGAGTTCGGCTAGAGATTTTTGAATGTAGTCGATGAGGGTAGAGTTGGAAGCTATACCTTCGGCATGTTGTTGGATAGTGGCCGCCACGTTCTCCAAATCCTGCGCTAATCCAGCAATTGACTCCTCCAGAGCTTTGTAGCGAGTTGTAGTTCCCTCCGTCATCTCTCTCTAGCACCAAATGATACGCGCCTGCGTCGAGTTCTGGACTGCGACCGAGCCTGAGCCAGAATCCCCAGGAAATCCAAGGATCCCTGCGGTTGACTTTTCTCTTCACCTTCCTGCACACACAGCAGGAACATTGAAATAGCAGGGGATAGGGGCTTCCAAGGAGAAAGAGAGAAAGAGAGGTTGAGAACGAGACTGAGAGAGAGAGTCAGAGGGAAGTGAGTGGGCAAAGAAGATAATGGAATCCAGCTGGTTCATTACTGTAGACCCCTAGTTACATATATAGTATACTCAACGAAAACGGACGCAAGGCCAAACCGGCCAATAGTAACAACTCAACTATGTAGGAAACTGCCCTCTGTGTTTGGTAACCGAAACATGTGGCCAGCAGTAACAGAAGCATATTCCCAACAGTGGCACGTAAGTTGCAGTATGGAAATAAAAAAATAAAGTATGAAAATAAAATAATACAATGTAACTAAATGTAATCCAGGAGTTTGTGAGGTGGTTGAATTTGTCGAGCACTACGGCGGTTAATCAAAGGAACCCGAGCCATGTCCCCCTCTGTATTTATCAGGCCCGTGACAGGCGACAACGGCGGTGGCTCCTCGCAGCTCACGATCTCCCTCCTTTGTTCACATCGCGGCACAAATCGAAGAGGAAAACATGGAGAGGGCTTCGCCAGCGTCAGATCTGGGCGGTGTTGCCTTCTATGATGACGGCAGTGGTTGCCACTGCTCGTGCAGCCCTCTCTCTCCTCCCCTTTCTTTTTTCGTTTTTCTTTCTTTTCTGTTTTTTTTTTTTTTTTGATAAAGGAGTAGAGGCCGGTTTGACTTAGTCAAACCGGCTGTGGCCAAATTTGATTTTTTTTTTTAGTCCGGTGTTGAGGAAAAGCCCCCAGCGTGACCTCTTCTAACTAGTCCCTGCATCCTCAGGCTAGGATTATTGCTTCAATGAGATAACAATGCAGAGTAGATATCAATGTAGTAGATTATTATGCATGTATATTTTCTAGGCCAACTGCTTTATTCATTTCTTCTTCTTGAAGTTGTAGCGCGGACGGTTTGAAGAAAGTGCCTCCAGTGTTTAACGACTATGTCGTGCACACAAAGCTTGGAGTATTTCGGATGTATAATATGTGCGAGTTTTAATCTCTTGCATGAAAAATGCCTGCCAATTTCTTTAAGAATATTTGCAGAATCATTAAGAGTGGTGAGAGCGTCACTGGACTTTGGCTTGGCTCTCCGACTTCTCCTTGCAGAAGATAGGAAGTAGCCCTCAGCCCCCAAGCGTCAACGCACCAATGGCAGGGTGAGCACTGCCATCATTTGTTTAGGAAGTCGTCTAATTTTTTCGGTCGAAATACTTGCTAGAGTGAAGCATTAAGTGTGTCAGTGTTGTTTTTATGATTTTTAGTGGTAAAACTGGCCTTTTGGCCGTTTTTCACAGACGACGTCAATGTTACGTACCAAAAATTCGGGTTATCATACGGATCAGAAACCGCAAATCGGATCTTCTTGCTGGTCGATCTGACGAGGTTCCGCTCTCCATAACTTCAAACCTAAATCCTGCGCAACACAACTAAAACGAGACGTCAGAGGTCTGCAAAAATTGTTCACACCGTAAACCCTCTGACGCTCAAGTCAGAAGTCTTTCTAAGAATATAAAATGATAAATTGAGGATATATATTTGGTGGGTGGAGTGTTTTGTTATGTTCAACCAATGAACGGCTTAAAGGTATGCCTCAGGAGAGATATCACATGAAGGGAATCTCTTGGAGGGAGATGGGGATCATTTGGATCGGCCTCTTAGAAATTGTCTTGGCCCCTTGGGATGATGGAGGGCTGGCCTCCTTCCCCTTGAGATAGAGTACCTCTCTGGCCATTTCTCTAATCTCCCTTTCTGAAGGTTTTCAGAGGTTTTCCTTACGATTTTCTCCCGTTTCCCCTCTTTCTCATCTTATCCTTGGAATGAGGATCATTATATAGGCGGAGGTGGTTATTTTTCTCCATAATAACCACCGGCCAAAAACTACGGGTGATAACCACCTTGATAAGGCGAAACGATTTGAGTAGTTTTTTCCTAGGCCGGTTATACTGTACCCATCACTTAGAAATAGGAATGACCTCATCTTAGGATACTTTATTAATTTATTAACTCATCAATTCCTTCTATTCAATGCCACCTTTCAAATTTTTAAAATGCCAACCTCCCTCTAGATTTTTTTGTGAATGGATACAATTTCTCCAATAGTGCTGCTCTTCAATTTCACTCGGAATCTAAACTTTATCAACTATATCAGGATCCTAGCCAAACAAATGTTAAATTTTATTCTCAAGTCCTGTAAGCCTGAGTTCGTATGTCATTATAATACTGATTAATTAAATTAATATAATTAAAATCGATATTAAAAAATATAAAAAATTGGATCAAAAGTCAAAGATTTGACCAAATAATTCAACACTTGACGGAGACGTGGCAAGTGCCTAAGCGCCCAAACTCGTGCGGTTAGTACTTGAAAGACACCCGATCGACATCTAAGTGCACGTTGCCAAAATGTGCATGTTCAATGCATGCCTGAAGGACGCTCGAGTATAGTATAACAGTAGCTCCACACTCAAGGTGTACACAAAAAACGCTCGAGTGCTGCAGTCCAGTGGATGGCGCCTGATGTGCACCCAAGTAGCACTCGAATGCCACTCATTATATAATGAGACTTTTGACTAATTTCGGTCATTTTTCTAAACAGTTTTGAGAAAAGAAAGAAAAGTAGATGAGGAGAAAAGAGATAAGCAGAGACAGAAGGTCAAAAAAATTCAATTTAAGTGAATCAAAACTTGAATTTTGATGATTTGGAGTTAAAGTAAGTGCATTCCCGACCTTTCTTTCATTATTATTATTTTTTGCTGAATTTCATGAGTATTCTTGTTCCAATACTCATGCATGTCATAATTTTCAAAACTATGATGATATTGTTCAATATACATATGTAATTTCCTTAATTTTGTTGTAAAAATGTATGAAATTCAAGCTTATGTATATGTAAACTAAATAATTTAGTTAATTTCTACAATAATTTTACAAGCGTATTTTAGAATTGTAATATAATATACTTCCGAATTTGAATTTCGTCTATAGGCTCGTGCATGTACTGAATTTCTATCTAAATGGTTCCACACGTATGCTAGATGAGTCATAAATTACTGTAGTTTTATTTCTAACATTTTTGCTGATTTTTCTATAACACGTTGTACTAATTGTTACGTACTTTAGAATATAGCTTTTATATGACTGAATAATTAGCATGTTTGAGTTCCTGTATAGATTTTTATATCATGTAGAAAAATCTAGTAAATTTTCCTACAAATTTCTAGTTTTTCCATAGTTATTGATTTTTCTTGCATTTTGCTAATTATTTAATCTACATGTGTAAGGAAACCATAATTTAGCATTTCATGTTAAGAAGTTTTAGAATTTGAAAGAGAAAACTCTACCGTTGGCAAAGAATATGATCATTTTCTTTAGAATTGAGAAAATTAAAAAGAATGAAGAAAAGTGTAAAGTTTTTCTAAATTTATACATTAGGTCATACTTATATTTTAGCGAGTACTATATTATATTATGTATTAATATATTAT
>JAODPA010016501.1:0-13229 GCA_025585075.1 Nepenthes mirabilis
TATCCTGCTGGGCTTTGTAGCTCATTCTTGTTAATTTCAGATGATGAAAAGCTCACGGAGGACAAAGTGATGTAGGACCCTTATGTTATTGCAAGATGAAGTAGCTGGCAGGAGCAGATCTATGTTTAGTTTTTGGCTCATTATCTTTCGATATTTTGGAAAGTCATGTCTTGAATATTCCGCTGTTATGAGATTATGTTTATTTGTAGGTTTCCGTACTTTTACCTTGGTTAATGAAATTGATGATTCCTAGTTGCATCTCGGTGTTGTGTAAGGAAAAAAAAAAAAAATTTATGTCCACCTTTTTATCCTATGTTATTAAATTACTTAAAGGAATAAGAAACATTAGTTTTGACGACGGCTTTTTATGGTGGAAAAAGTTGGGTCGTCACACCCCCCATGCTGACCCCCTTGTAATCTCGGCACTCGTTTCAGATGGTACTTCAGATTACCAGCTGAAGCGAGTCTTTATTGATAATGGTAGCTCTAAAGACTTGATTTATTTGGACGTGTTCTTTAGATTAGGCCTAAAAAAGAATCAACTAAAACCTGTTGAAGGACCTTTATATGGCCTTGACAATGAAACGGTACCCGTTCAAGGGACAATCCAACTTGAAGTCACCCTGAGCAGCTACCCAAAAACAGTAAGTCGCATGCTAACATTTCTAGTGGTTGACCTGCCCTCTGTTTACAACGCGATACTAGGCAGGCTGTGCCTAACGACGTTTGGGGCAGTCACGTCAATTCCACACCTTAAAATAAAATTCCCAACGCCCTACGACGTCGGAGAAGTTCTGGGAGATCAGGTCACTGGGCGGACCTATTATATGGCGCAGATTGCTCCTAGTGCCAGAACTGGCACGGTGGGAGAACTCGATCACCGAGACGAGACCACCTTGCAACAGGTGCAGCCTGGTGAAGCCACGGATCGGGTCCCACTGGACCCGGGAGAACCGGATAAGTGTGTCCAGATTGGCAACTCACTCACCTGGCCACTACGCGATGAATTAATCACATTCCTACGAAGGAACGCGGACCTTTTTGCCTGGACTCCCGCAGACATGCCCGAGATTTTAGCTGAGGTGATGATCCACAAGTTGGGCCTCGATCCAGACCGAAAGCCGGTCATACAAAAGTGGAAGAACCACTCCGTCGAAAAACTGATCGCCATCTGAGAGCGGGTAAAAAAGCTACTGGATGCTGGATTTATCAGAGAGGTCCAGTACCCGGATTGGCTCTCAAACATCGTCCCGGTCAAAAAGAGCAACGGAAAATGGCGAATGTGCGTTGATTTTACCGACGTCAACAAGGCCTGCCCGAAAGATAGTTTTCCCTTGCCCCGGATTGACCTACTGGTTGATTTCACAGCAGGGCATGAGCTGCTAAGTTTCATGGACGCTTATTCGGGCTACAACCAGATTAGAATGAGTCCAGAAGACGAGGAGTATACCTCGTTCATGACGGACCAGGGCACCTATTGCTATAGGGTCATGCCCTTCGGGTTAAAGAACGCTGGAGCCACCTACTAGCGACTAGTGAACAGGATGTTCGAAAAGCAAATTGGTCGCAACATGGAGGTCTACGTCGACGACATGCTCGTCAAGAGCAGAGTCACGGGCGACCACATACGTGACCTGGAAGAATCCTTTGAAGTGCTCCGCCAGCACCGAATGAAGCTAAACCCAGCCAAGTGTGTCTTCGGGGTAGCCTCGGGGAAGTTCTTGGGTTTCATCGTCTCTCAGCGAGGGATCGAGGCAAACCCAGAAAAGATTAAGGCCCTGGCGGACATGGCTCCCCCGAGAAGCGTAAAAGACGTCCAGCGATTGACTGGGCGGCTGGCAGCTTTATCCCGCTTCCTCGCAAAATCTGGAGACAAGTACCAGCCCTTCTTTAAAGCCCTGAGAGGGACAAAATCTAACGAATTCCAGTGGACGGCTGACTGCCAGACCGCCTTCGATGAGTTGAAGCAGTATCTGGCCAGCCCACCGTTGTTAGCGTCACCCAAAGACGGAGAGGAGCTGTTCTTTTACTTGGCAGTATCGAAAGCGTCCCTCAGCTCCGTCCTCGTGCGCCAGGAATCCGGTATCCAATAGCCGGTCTACTATGTGAGCAAAACATTAACCGGCCCAAAAACTCGCTACCCGCGCGTTGAAAAAATGGCAATGGCACTTATCTTCGCAGCGCGAAAATTAAGGCCATACTTTCAAGCGCATCACATAGTGGTCCTTACGGACCAGCCGCTGAAAGGCATACTCCAAAAGTCCAACGTTTCGGGGCGGTTGGTAAAGTGGGTCATTGAGTTGGGTGAGTTCGATATCGAGTTCAGGCCCAGACCTGCCATAAAGGCGCAGGCTCTGGCCGACTCCATCGTTGAGACCACAACCCCAATTCAAGATGAGCAACCCGCAGAAAACAAAGAACAGCCCGGTGGGGCCCCAGAATGGACACCCCACGTGGATGGATCGTCCACAGATGGTGGCAATGGGGCAGGGGTAATCCTAACGACCCCTGATGGATTCGAGATCAAGTATTCCCTAAAACTTGATTTCCCAGTGACCAATAACGTCGCTGAGTACGAAGCCTTACTAGCTGGCTTGCGATTAGCAAAGGAGTGCTCTGCCAAGAGGTTGGCAGTCCACAGCGACTCCGAATTAATCATCAACCAGGTCAATGGGGGCTTCGAGGCAAACAACCCTTCCTTGGCCAGGTACCTGGCAAAGGCAAATGAGACCATTCAGGGCTTCGACAAGCTGACCTTGGTTCACATTCCTCGAACTGAAAACTGGAATGCAGACCGGCTGGCTAGAGCAACTGCTGCTGAGAACCCAGAGCAATATTCGAGGGAAATGCGGGAGACTTTGAACACTCCGAGCATAGAGAAACAAGAGGCCATGCAGATTTTCGAGACGGAAAACTGGATGACGCCTTACCTTAGACACTTGGCCGACGGATCACTACCAGAGGACCCCAAAAAGGCCAAGCAGATTAAAAAGACAGGTGGTTGGTACATAGTGGTTGATGGGCGGCTGTATCGCCGCGGATACTCGACTCCATACCTCCACTGTCTATCTCCCGAGGAGGCCGACTACGCGCTGGGCGAGGTTCACTTCGGGATCTGTGGATCACACGTAGGCGGAAAAAACCTGGCCTTCAAGATCATGTGACAGGGCTACTATTGGCCCTCAATGAAAAAGGACGCGCTTGAGTTTGTGAAGAAGTGTGAAAGCTGCCAGCTTTATGGCAACCTTCATCACCAGCCGTCCGTTGACCTGAAGTCCCTTCAGGCCCCATGGCCCTTCGCGCAATGGGGGCTCGACATTCTTGGCCCATTTCTCATTGCCACGGGGCAAAGGAAGTTTATCATAGCGGGCACCGACTACTTCATTAAGTGGGTCGAAGCTGCCCCGCTTGCAAAGATCACAGAACACAATGCTCTAGAGTTCCTTTGCCAGAGCATTATCTGCAGATTTGGCGTCCCTGAGGTCGTGGTGATTGACAACGGGACCCAATTTTTGGGAAAACGCTTCACCAAGTATTGCACCAGCCTTGGAATCAAGCTGGTCCACATTTCGGTAGCATACCCCCAGGTCAATGGGCAGGTGGAGGTCACAAACCGTACGCTACTCCACGGGTTAAAGACTAAGTTGGAGGACGCTGGGGGCTCCTGGGCTGACGAGCTCCCATCCGTCCTCTGGTCTTATCGTACAACCCCGAAGGAACCAACGCGCGAGACGCCCTTCAGCCTATGCTACGGGACTGAAGCGGTAATTCCTGTTGAAATCGGGCTCCCAAGTCTCAGGGTGGAGTCCTTCGACCCACAGACCAACTCCCAGAAAATCAGGGAGCACTTGGACTTGCTAGAGGAAGCCCGCGACGCCGCCAGAATACGGACAGCAGCATACCAACACCGAGTTGCCCGATACTACAATAAAAAGGTGAAAGCCCGGCAATTCGACGTTGGGGACCTGGTCCTACGAGGCATCGAGGCCACAGGCAAGCTGGCCGGCCGAAACAAGCTCTCTCCCAACTGGGAGGGACCTTTTATTGTCTCCGCCGTCCTGTGCAACGGAGCATACAAACTCCGGAACTAAGACGAAAAGTTGGTCCCACGAACGTGGAACACAACCCACCTGAAGCGTTACTTCCAATACGAGGCCCAGGTATGTACTAACCCGTCTATGTGCATTCATTCGCATGATTGTTTAATTGAGTAAAATAAGAGGTTTACTTAGCATATAGGATCCTAGGTCTTGCATGTATAAACTACGTTTGCCTTGCAAGTATCCACCTGACATAGACTGCCCATAAGTCGGGAGGGTCTTCACCCTATCGTTAAACCCTAGTCATCTAGGTGGCCCAAAAAGTGGTCTAAAACCCTGGTCATCCAGGTGGCCCATAAGCGGTCTTAAACCCTAGTCATCTAGGTGGCCCATGAGCGGTCTGAAACCCTAGTTATCCAGGTAGCCCATGAGCGGTCTAAAACCTTGGTCATCCAAGTGGCCCATGAGCGGTCTGAAACCTCGGTCATCCGAGCAGCCCAATAGCTGTCGTACTAAACCTTGGTGATCCAAGTGGCCCATAGCGGTCTGAAAACCTTAGGGGGCAAGAATGGCACACGCGACGACCTATTTTCGGGGAGCAGCAACGTCAGTCAACGACGGTCGAAGGGAAAAATACTTCTTCTCCAACACTGGCAGCCCAAGTCGTCACTTGTATGGCACCACCAGGCCGGTTTTTACAACCGCCTGCTCAGCTTAAGGATCTTACTCCTTAGGCTGCCAACCAACCAAGTCGGCTACCCCACGCACTAACCTTTTCGACGAAGGGATAGCGTGATTAAACAATAACGAGAAGCGTTCCTTCTCTAACACTGATTGCCCAAGTTTTCACTTGGACAACAACGCAAGGCTGGTTAATGCAACCACCTGCCGAGCCTGGGGGCTCAGCCCCTTAGGCAACCAAGCAATGGTCGCTGGCCAACCAGGTTGGACGCTCAATGCAACGACATAAACATACACGAAGCAATAAAAGACAGTAGACACTAAACTGAAAAGAACTTCCATTTTATTGCTTACAAAAGTATGTTACAATTACATACGGTCCAAAAAACAAAAGAAATACAGAAGGCTACAGGGCCTGCGGACCACCCTGGCTGTCTCGGGGCTCTCCCTCCAGATTTTCTTTGCGTTGCGCCGCGCGGTTTCTTTGATTAATAAACTCCACTGGGAAGTCAGGAACAACCAATCGTGCGACGCGACGTCCAATGTTGAGCCCCTCCAACAGCCGGGCGTGCAGTGCGCCCCTGACCTCATGAAGGGTCATCCGAGTGGACAACTCGCTCTCTGCATCGGCTGCTCAATCAGCGAGGCATTTGTTGCTCGCTTTTAGCCGGTCATCCTCTTCCTTCAAGCGAGCAACCTCCGCCTTTAGCTCGGCGCTCTCCGCCTTCAGCTTGGCGTTCTCTGTCTCCACATCCGCCACAACAGCCTCAAGAGCGGCAGTCTGCTCCTGGAACTCCCCTCCTGAGGCGGCCAACTTGGCCTCTAGCCAGGCTATCTCAGCCTCCCGGTCTGCAATGATACGATTGCGCTGTTTCATTTCCCGGGAGATAGCTGAGGCCAATCTTCTTAGCTGCACAAGACCAAAGCAAAGTGTGAGCTTATAAATATAAGTAAGAAATACAATGGAGCAGTTGCAGAGGTCATACCTCATAAGTCTTCCTGTAGGGCCTGCCAGGTCTGGACTCCAGGCCTGGCCCAGCTGATGGTGGAATCGAAGATGTCGAGCCAGGAGCACCCTCTCGCGCCGAACACGCCGCTGCCTCATCCAAAATGCGGTCCAAAAACTCATCATCATCGGCAGCAACGGCGGACTCCTCTCCTGCAACCACTGGATTAGTCGCGGCAGGTTTTTTCTTCCTGGCTGCCCTTGGCCCAGCTACTGGAGGATCAGCCCTCGTCAACGGCTCCACAATATAAACGCGCGAACCCACAATATAAACGCGCCGGTTCCATCCAGGCAGCGCTTGGAACCACCTTCACTGCAGGTTGGGCCAAAATAACTCCTCCGGCATCCGCCGGCCTGTCCCCAATGGACCTCTCCGCTCCAGAAGTGCTGTCGGGTCCGCCGCAGATCCCGGTAGCCATGAGATCAATCTGTGAAGAGGAAGAGGAGGGCATGCCAGTCACCCTCTCAGCGGCCTCCTCCGAAGACCTTGGGCGGATAATCACACCCCTAGAGTCTTCAGACCTCATCATCTTAATCGGAGGGTGTGGCTTCTGAACCGGTGACGGCGGTCCCCATTCAACCTTCTTGGTCTCCTCCAGAGAGACCAAGAAGTCCCTTCTAAACTCGTCAGGGTTAAGCCGTATGGCCTTGGTCAACCAGGCATAGGCAGAGACCTCTGTCGCAGACGGTGTACCAAGGTACACCTCTGGGACCTTACCCCAGGTCCTCGCAAGGGGCCACTTCTCTCCCACTTTAACAAAGAAGAATCAGTTTTTCTAGTTCTTCAGGGAGTCGTGAATGACCTTATTTATTTTTATCCCAGTACGGGGGTTGAGTGAAATCCACTCCGCCCCCTGGGTCACCTTGAATATGACATTAAGGCCAGACATTCTAAACTTCTGGCCGAGCTTCCGGCAAAAATACATAACGTACAAATATACCTCACCGCATTGGCATGGAGTTGGGCGATGGGCACTTGTAGAGCCGGCATGATCGACTCCAATTCCTCCGGCAAAGGTAGACGGAGGCCACTCTTCAGGTGAGCCTCGTAGACAGTAATATACTCCTCCGGTGGGAAAGAGGCTTTATCGTCCACGCCCGGAACCCTCCAGGCCATCTCTTTAGGAATGTTGAACTCGACGCACAAAGCCTTAACGTCGTTCTCTCTCAGATCGGATGAGAAATCCACTACGGAAGCCATGACCAGAAGAAGCTTTAGGGTTTCTTTTGAAAGTGCGTCTGAGAAACAAGAATGAGGAGGATGAAGGTCTGGAAGCGTAACTGATTTCAAAAAAAGGACGAGAAACTTACGCGCCGAGCATACAAAGGAAACCGTCAGACCTGAAACGCGTCACTCCATCATTTGACCCTCAAAAGGACGGGCTCTGACGAAGAAACCCCTCATAAATGACACCGTCGAGATTGCCACGTGTCGCTTCCCCACTTGGCCCTGCAAAAGACGGATCTCTGGCGCATTAATGACTCAGATCTCCGCCCAACTAAAGGAAGACACGTGTCATTTTCTGCCGTGCAATCCAGCCAAAAGCTAGCAGAAATCATCCACAGAATTGGCCAAGGACGGTCAACAATTCTGGAATTCCGGAATTGACCAGGACGGTCTACAATTCTGAAACTCTGAAAATGACTAGGACGGTCAACAATTCTGGTACTCCGGAATTGGCCAGGATGGTCAACAATTCTGGAACTCCGGAATTGACCAGGACGGTCAATAATTCTGGAACTCCGGAATTGACCAGGACGGTTAACAATTCTGAAACTCCGGAATTGACCAGGACGTTCAACAATTTTGGAACTCCAAAATTGACCAAAATGGTCTACAATTCTGGTACACCGGAATCGGCCAAAAACGGTCAACGATTCTGGTCAAACTCTCATTCACACTTTTTACGAATTCCCATGAGATCCCCAAAGTAAGGAAAGGCATCCCATCATGAACCTACTGGAGGCCAGAAATCTGACCACCAGCATGGGGGGCTAGTGATAGGTACACCAAAAATGGGCTGGCCCAAAGGATGGTCAACGGAAGCCCAAGAAGGGCAGTCAACGTTCTTGACGGCCCAGTAAGTAGGTGGGCCTAAGAATTGAGAGGCCCAGGACGGTCAATGTCGGCGTTGATCATCCTGGCGGCTAACTCGCTCGAGGACGGTCAACGAAATGTTAACCGCCCTTGGCCAGCCCGATTGGGCCTTTAGAGACTCTGCAACAGTAATGGGCCTATTCTGTTACGGCCCACGGCCCATCAGTTGATCGCTCGCCGCTGTCCCTTCGTTCTCTACGAAGGCGGCCAACACACTGATGGTCAACTCAGACGTTGACCGTCTGTTCCCTATATGTTGGGCCCAAATAAGGCTCTTCTACAGTAATGAGCCTTACTCATTCAGGCCCATGGCCCATCTGGAGGCCAACGACAGACGCCTTTCATAAGGGCGGCCAACACGCATGCAAACGGTCAACCCAGGCGTTGACCGTCCATGCTTTGCACGTTGGGCCCCAAGAAGCCTTTCAACAGTAATGGGCCTGACCCGTTTAGGCCCACCAATCATGAAAAGGTCAACCACAATCCTCCAAGGATATTCCACGATCTCAAAAGGAATATCAGCAAGATTGGCGCCCTTCAAATAAGGAAGGCGCCAGATCTTCCCAACTCCTTGTCCGCCAAGGAACCTCAACGGTAATATACTGGGAAGGAAAGAAGCTAACTTGGAAAGTGGTTGGCCGCCTCAGAAGGAAACAATCCTCCACAGTTGGGCAACAAGTATCAGCCTCCAAAAGGAAGTCCAACAGCAGATCATAGAAACGATCACTCCTTCCAAAGAAGAAGGATCACCATCTTTGCCATAAAAGAGGCCCTGGATCCACCATCCAGGGCACGCTTTCTTAGAGGCTTTCTTAGACGCCTTCAATTACGCTCTGAGACATTGAAAATCCCAGAACTGTAAAAGCTCTCTGCAACTCCGAACACGTTCCTTTTCAACCCTAAGTGCTCTGAGAAGGAAGCTCTGGTTCCCAGCAGCCAAACTCTAAAACACGATCAAACTCTAAGGCAACGAACGGGTCTTTACATACGTTCTCTACCTTCCCACCATCCAGATACGAGAAAGGACCTGCGCCTCTCTGACATCTGGGATGAAAACACTCTCTCCCCTCTCCCATTGCTCTCTCTATCTTTCAGTTCCTTCCATTGAAGGCTATTTATTGACTTGAGCGTCGGAGTATTTTCGGTGAGATTACCTCCCGTCGCTAACGCTGACCTCTTGTTCATTTTAGTGGTGTGCAGGATTCACACTCGGTGAACGGAGTCGGTTCACATCATCCAGAAGAATCCAAATCTGTTCGAAGTCGGATCCAGATACGCATTAGTATCTGTGGACGGATTGTCAAGAGCCGTCAATGTATTGGACCATTGTTAAAAATAGATAATTTTGTAATAATAATAATAATAATAATAATTATTATTATTATTAGTGTGCGTGTGTTTGTGGGCGGGTCGTTTGGCACCCTTGATGTATTGGACTATTACTGAAAATATATGATTTTGTAATAGAAATAATAATAGTAATGATACGTTTTGAGATCCGAATTATCAAATGAATTAGGGAGCCGGTGAATTCAAGTGTCCGACAGAAAGGGGTCTAGTCTTCGCTACTGCAAATATAGATTCTGTATACTACAACTAACAAATAAAAGATCAAAGGATTGTAGGACCTGCTCCACGATATATCATCTAACCGTTAAGTCTGTGATCTTTTTTAATTGAATAGAAAGATAGGATAAGAAATATGTGTAGATATATGGATGAGGAGATTGAGCATTTGTGGAGGACTAGACTCCGTTTGGTGCACTTCACTAGGGAGTGACTTCGAAGTTGGTGGGTAGTGCTCTATTTGGTACGCTCGATTGAGGAACAACTTAGGAGTTGGATGGCAGTGCTCCATTTGGTTCGCTCGACTAGGGAGCGACTTTAAAGTGAGGTGAATTCGTCAGAGAATGGCTTAGAGAGGGTGCACTTGTCAGAGAGCAGCTTCTTGAAGGATAGTTGCACTCATTATGGAGTGGGTTTTTGGGAGAGAGGTGCACTCATTGGAGATCGGCTTGGAGAGAAATGTGCACTCATCGGAGAGTGTACACTCGTCAGAGAGGGGCTTTAAGAGGGTACACTCGTAAGCCGAGTGGTTTTGTGGAATCTCAGTGTGCATGAACGCCTTAGTGTAAAGGGTGTGCTTTGAATTCGAGGTCTTGTTCTTTGGGAGTGCCATCTAGTTGATTGATCGATCCCCAAAGAAAATATTGAAGAGAGAGATCCCTCTCTAAAAAATCTGATCCCTTCTCATGTAGTGGAGAGGGGTATTTGTAAAGTGGGCACTGGTTTAACCCTTCTTAGACCTCATGATTGGTGATAGTTATTTGTGTATAATCGCTCCACTTTCTATAAACATTTATTGGATTGTGACTGTCATTTTGGAGTGATTTGTAATAATGGGATAATATCCCCCATATGTTTGTTGAGCTGTCAAGGTAATAGTGGGGATAAATTCTGGTAACCATTATTCGAATATATGCGTTGAGCTGTTATGATTTCAATTGATTTGGGGTTGCTGTTATCAAGGTAAACCGCTAATTAGCCCTAATTGTTTGTCTATCATTGGACGAAATCAGATCATACTTCCTGGGTCGACCGCTGTGCCTACTGGATCTTAAGTTAACGAAGCGTCATGTTGGGCTTCCACTTCTTGGGCCCTTCTTTCTTCAATAGGATGACTTTCTGGGTCAGCCTATGGATCATTATACCAATCACTAGCTCCCATGTCGAGAGTTTCAAATCTTTAACTCCTGATATGTTCATAATGGAACGCTAGTTGTAGATCTTCGTTGTATGACTCCAATATTCTTATATGGTTTAAATAGTTGAAGCGCTTAAATGCAGTCTCTTGTTACTGTTACATGTCTTCTAACAATCTGATAATCCAGACCACCGATAATTTGGACTTCTGACAGTTCGACTAGAAATTATTTATCTTGAATGCTTGGTTAGGATGTAAATTGATCGAATTTTTCTATAGCTCGTTAAGGTCACGTGCCAGTTTGTCGTCTTAAAAAGCATGGTGTCAGGGTATTGTGACTTGTGCTGCATTGCCGACTCGTCAATCAGAGTGTCAGAGCTGTTAGCGGTTAGCACGTTGCGCAAAGAGGTGTAGCATCAGACTGTTATTACTGGTGCAACAAGATTAATGCACCACAACACTACGGTGCGAGTACGTGTCACAGCCATCATAGGGACTTGCCTCTTTGGTTCCGTTGAACAATGCTATTTTTGAACCAAGTCTTCGGCTGTATAAATTCTGGCTATCCATCATTGTAATAAATGACCTCTCGATTGGCAGATCAGGTGAACTGATCATTGCCTCAATCATAGCTGAGCATGGGGTCCCAATCTTTGTCGCTTCGTTGCCTGGGATATTAGCCCCTAAACCTGCCATTTTGATTGAGAGAGGCGTGAATAATAATCAGGCGGCTAAATATGTATCTAGAAATAACACGGAAACTATGACTACTAAAGAGGCGTCATGCCGGGAGGCTTTGACGCCTGTACTGTCAAAGACTTTAGGTGTACTTCCCTCTCCTTCAAGCTTTGGGGTGCTGCTCTACCTCCAAATGCTATCTTTGATGTGGTTGAGACCTTCATCTGCATCTGGAGCTCAAGGTTCTCCTAGCTCGTCTCACCAAGAGGGCCCATCTTTCCTCGAGGTATCACTTCATGGAGTCCTCTATTCTGTGTTCATGCATTTCATTGTTGCTCTAGGCTGATCATCTATCTAGCTTGGTAGGCGTAGGAGATGCTTCGCATGATAGTGGAGGCTTTACATTAGTAAGATGTCGAGATCTCCCACCTATTCGAGCTGCACGTCGATCCTGCCATGCTCGAAGAGATGGAGAGTTGAGTGAAGTTTGCCGTTGCCAAGGTTCTATAGAATTAAGAGTACGTTGCTCACCTTGACCGTGCGCTGGCCGAGTCTGAGGCGAGATCTCGAGAGCTCACGGAGGAGAAATCTTGTGTTCTGGATCGGATCACCTTACTTAATGATGCGCTTTAAAAAGTCGAGCAGCAACTCACCACGTTTAATGGGGGCTCCCAGCCTTAGGATTATTGCCTGTCTGAGTCTTAGGTTTAGGCAGTGTTTTTCTGGATGGACTTTCCTAATCGTACGTGTATATGATAATTCTTTTAATAAATTAGTCAGGCCCTTTAAATCATTGTCACTGATGCTTCTTCATTTATGTTGAGTTGTCTTGCTCGACACTAATTGTATTCACTGACTGAGTGTTGCTACTGTTATCACTGGGCTTGGATGGGCACAATTGTTTGGCTATGCTCATTCTTGTAGGAGGAGGTCGTAGCACTGTGAAAACCTATTTGTCGGGTAAGCGTTATTGCTATCATTGCCTAACACAAGTGAACATATTTGTCTGATTGTGCTCCCTCTCGTGAGGAGGTTGTGAAACTGGGAGAGCCTATTTGTCAGCAAAGTGTTATTGATATTGTTGTCCGGCTTAGGGGGATGTATTTGTTAGATTGTGATCGTTCTGTGAGGATGTTGTGGTACTGAGAAAACCTCTTTATGTTCGACTAGATTTAATTGCCATAGTCACTGGGCTTTGATGGAGTTTAGATTGTCGCATGCACTTGACTGGTGGTGCTCATTCCTGTTAGAAAGAGTTATCGCAATTGTGTATCGAGTTCTAGTCCATCGAAGGTTTTGTTTTGTACTGACTGTACTTTTGGGTATGTCTGACTTTAATCTGCAAGTTCCTCGAGTTGTTGTACTTGACTATTGTTGGCTGATGGTGCTCATTCTTCTTCAAAGAAGTTGTCACACATATACTGAAAGCCCCCTAAGGTTTTATTGTGGTCGATTCTTTGGATAGGTCTGACTTTAGTCTGTAAACTCCCTAATCCGTAGTATTCAATATCATTTAGGCTGCTCGATTATCAAAATAGAAGTTTGATTTTTTACTTTCTCTGGGTCATTTGGTGATTAGGACTGAGGTTTTTGACCATATTTTTAGTAGGTTGGTTCACGAGTGAAGAAATTTACTCGATTTAAATGCAGTATAGGCTATGAAATTTATGCAAGCACTCAAACATTCAAATGAATATGCAAGGCAAGATAAACAAATTACTATTTTTATTTTATCAATTGAAATGTTTTGGTATCAAACAAGTAGTTTATACGATACGTGCAGAGCGTACCTGTGCTTGATAGTAATCTACTTATTGTATTTATGAAGGTGGGTGTTGGTCCATACTATTGGAATCAATTTTTCATTCTAGGTGTATAACATGTATACCCCATTATAGAGGATCGTTGGGACAATGAGCAGTCCCTCTGAGAAGAAGATAACTTGTTTCAGTTAACAATTTTTTCAGTTGCTTCTACACTCTATAGAACTAGGTCCCCTATAATAATAATAATAATAATAAT
>JAODPA010016512.1:0-13228 GCA_025585075.1 Nepenthes mirabilis
GTCTAATTTTTATTTTGTTCATCATTTTTTATTTTCTTTCTCACCCTGTTTCATTCTCATTTATTAATTATTATCCCAATATTTGTGATTTGGCCCTACAGCCGGTTTGACGTCGTCAAATCGGCTCCTGCTGGCCTTCAACAATTAAAAAAAAAACAAATGGAAGAGAACGGAGAAGAGCAGTGTGCAGAACGGCTGCGACCTCCATCGCCGGATGAAACACCGCCCAGATCTGACACGGATCCGACCTCCATAGCTTCAAAGCTGAACCCTGCGCAACACAACTAAAAACGAGACATCAGAGGTCGGCGAAAATTGTTCCCACTGTAAACCCTTTGACGCTTAAATGGAGGATGTATATTTGGTGGGTTGAGCGTGGATGGATGGCTTAGAAGTGTGCTTGAGAAGGGATGTCCCCCTTAGGGAATCTCTTGGAGGGAGAGGGAGGTTGTTTGGATGGGCTCTTTATTCGCTACTGTGACTCCCTTGGATGATGGAGGGTTGGCCCCCTCCAGATCAAGGGCTCCCCCTTTGGCCACTTCTCTCATATTTCTCTTTGGAGGTTTTCGGCCGTTTTTGCCTTGCGGTTTTTCTCCTGTTTTCCCTCTCTCTTTCTCCAGATCAACGGAGTTGATAGTCTCACTCTTGGGAGCCAGAGTGGACATCAGCTGGAGTTGATTGACGTCCGAAGTTGGCTGAAGTCCGGAATTGACTGAAGTTCGGGGTTTGCTGAAGTCCGGAGTTGGCAATCCCACGGAGTGGACATTAGCCTGGGTTGATTGAAGTCCGGAGTTGGCTGAAGTCCAGAGTTCATTGAAGTCCGGAGTTTCTAAAGTCTGGAGTTGGCATTCTCAAGGAGTGGACATCAGCCGGAGTTGACTGAAGTCCAGAGTTGGCTGAAGTCCTTAGTTGATTGAAGTCCGGAGTTTGCTAAAGTTCGGAGTTGGCTGAAGTCCGATGTTGATAGTCTCACTCTTGGGAGCCGAAGTGGATATCAGCCGGAGTTGATTGAAGTCTGGAGTTGGCTGACGTCCAGAATTGATTAAAGTTCGGAGTTTGCTGAAGTCCGGAGTTGGCAGTCTCACGGAGTGGACATCAGCCGTAGTTGATTGAAGTCCGGAGTTGGCCGAAGTCTAAAGTTGATTGAAGTCCGGAGTTGGCTAAAGTCCGGAGTTGATAGTCTCACTCTTGGGAGCCGGAGTGGACATCAACCGGAGTTGATTGAAGTCTGGAGTTTGCTAAAGTCCGGAGTTGGCTGAAGTCCGAAGTTGATAGCTCACTCTTGGGAGCCGGAGTGGACATCAGCCGGAGTTGATTGAAGTCCGGAGTTGGCTGAAGTCCGGAATTGATTGAAGTTTGGAGTTTGCCGAAGTCTGGCGTTGGCAGTCTCAAGGAGTGGACATAAGCCGGAGTTGAGTGAAGTCCGGAGTTGGCCGAAGTCCTTAGTTGATTGAAGTCCAGAGTTGGTAGTCTCACTCTTGGGAGCCGGAGTGGACATTAGCCGGAGTTGATTGAAGTCCGGAGTTGGCTAAAGTCCGGAGTTGATTGAAGTCCGGAGTTTGCTGAAGTCTAGAGTTGGCATTCTCACGGAGTGGACATCAGCCGGAGTTAATTGAAGTCTGGAGTTGGCTTAAGTCCTTAGTTGATTGAAGTCCGGCTTATTTTGAGCCACTCGGTGATGTAACCGAGGTTTAGATTCGACCTCCTTTGGGCCGCTCGATGATGTAACTGAGATTTAGAATTTGACCTCCTCTGGGCCGCTTAGTAATGTAACCGAGGTTTAGAATTCAATCTCTTTTAGGCCGCTCGGTGATGTAACCGAGGTTTAGATTTCGACCTCTTTTGGGCCGCTCGGTGATGTAACTGAGGTTTAGAATTCGACCTCTTTTGGGCCGCTAGGTGATGTAATCGAGGTTTAGAATTTGACTTCTTTTGGGCCGCTTGGTGATGTAACCAAGGTTTAGAATTCGACCACTTTTGGGCCGCTCGGTGATGTAATCGAGGTTTAGAATTTGACCTCTTTTGGGCTGTTCGGTGATGTAATCGAGGTTTAGAATTCGACCTCTTTTGGGCCGCTCGGTATTCAAAGTAGATGGTGTGCCATGTTCTTAGAATAGTATGGACCATATTACTCTTGGCTTTCATCGGTATTTAATAACTGAATCGATTCTCTGATAACCATCATGCCTTGTCACTAGTAGCCGCTTGGGTTACAAGATTATTAATCCAAGCTTGGTTTACAAATGCTAGACGATCTCAATTCCGTGAGAGTTTAGTGGCGAAGCCCCCAGCATAACATCTTGAAATTAGTACAAATTGAAGCAGTTGAAACTGCAAGAAGACAAATAGTTGTGTCGGGTTTTATCACTCATTACAGGATGTATGTAAACTAATTGACTTGGTAGAGAAACAAATCCGAAACCGGATGGCGCCTGAATAGAAATCAACCGAAGTGGCTTTCTGATTGGCAGAAAGATGAAAGGCCGGATGAGCATATTCTGGCACAAATCTATTACGCGGGAGTGAATTTAGGCTGCTGGAATGCCTTTCGTGTGCTGGGTGGTGTGCAAAATTCCAGAGTGGAATTCTGACGGAGTGCAAAATTCCGGAGTGGAATTCTGACGGAGTGCTAAATGTCGGAGTGGGATTCTGACGGAGTGCAAAATTTCGGAGTGCAATTCAATTTTTCCGGAGTGCCGAATTCTCGGCGGAGTGCTTGATCACTTCCAAGCGGAGTGGATGAGTTCTCATGGGAGCCGGAGTGATGTCCACTCCGTGAGTAGCGTACCAGGAATTCATGTTGTTCTATATATCAGGGGCCGCAAATTGAATCTTCTTGCTGGTCGATCTGATACGGATCCGACCTCCATATCTTCAAACGTGAACCCTGCGCAACACAACTAAAAACGAGACATTAGAGGTCTGCAGGAATTGTTCCCACCGTAAACCCTCCCCCACCGTAAACCCTCCGACGTTCAAGTCAGAAGTCTTTCCAAGAATATAGAAAGATAAATAAATGATGTATATTTGATGGGTGGAGCGTGGATGGACGGCTTAGAAGTGTGCTTGAGAAGGGATGTCCCTTCCAGGGAATCCCTTGGAAGGAGAGGGAGGTCGTTTGGATGGGCTCTCTGCCCATTGTTTTGACTCCCTTGGATGATGGAGGGTTGGCCTCCTCCAGATCAAAGGCTTTCCCTTTGGTTAGTTCTCCTCATCTTTTTCTCTGGAGGTGTTCGGCCGTTTTGCCTTGCGGTTTTCTCCCGTTCCTCTCCTCTCATTTCCTTTGTTTGGATGAGGATAATTATAAAGGCAGAGGTGGTTATTTTTCTCTATAATAACCACCGGTCAAAAACTACCCGTGACAACCACCTGGATCAGACGAAGTGGTTTGAGCAGTTTTTCCCTGGGCAGTTATACTGTACCCATCACTATCCCCCCATGCCGGGGGGTTTGAATTTTTTAACTCCCGACATGTTTTTGATGGGACGCTGTTTGTATATCTTTGTCGACTTACCATCTTTGGAAAATCTGATTTTCAAAATCCGGCTTCTTTTGAGTCACTTAGTGATGTAACTAAGATTTATTCAACCTTTTTTGGGCCGCTTGGTGATGTAATCGAGGTTTAGAATTCGACCTCTTTTGGGCTGCTCGGTAATGTAATCGAGGTTTGAAATTTGACCTACTTTGGGCCGCTCGATGATGTAACTGAGGTTTAGAATTCGACCTTCTTTGGGCCGCTCGGTGATGTAACCGAGGTTTAGAATTCGACCTCTTTTGGGCCGCTCGGTGGTGTAACCGAGGTTTAGAATTTGACCATTTTTTGGGCCGCTCGGTGATGTAACCGAGGTTTAGAATTCGACCTCCTTTGGGTCGCTCGGTGATGTAACCGAGGTTTAGAATTCGACCTCTTTGGGCTGCTCGATTATGTAACCGAGGTTTAGAATTCGATCTTCTTTGGGCCGCTCGGTGATGTAACCGAGATTTAGAATTCGACCTCCTTTAGGCCGCTTGGTGATGTAACTGAGATTTAGAGTTTAACCTCTTTTGGGTCGCTCAGTGATGTAACCGATGTTTAGAATTCGACCTCTTTTGGATCGCTCGGTGATGTAACTGAGGTTTAGAATTCGACCTCTTTTGGGCCGCTCGGTGATATAACCAAGTTTTAGAATTTGACCTTTTTTGGGCCGCTCGATGATGTAACCAAAGTTTAGAATTTGACCTCCTTTGGGCCGCTCGGTGGTATAACCGAGGTTTGAAATTCGACCTCCTTTGGGCTGTTCGGTATTCAAAGTAGATGGTGTGCCATGTTCTTGGAGCAATATGGATCATATTACTCTTGGCTTTCATTGGTATTTAATAACTGAATCGATTCCCTGATCACCATCATGTTTTGTCACTGCTTGGGCTACGAAATTATCAATCCAAGCCTTTTTTCTGCGAATGCTGGACGACCTCAATTACGTGGGAGTTGCAGGGTGAAAGCGGAGCAGTTGAAACCGCTAGAAGATTGTCAACAAAGGCTGTTCGGTTATTCATGGTAGGATGTATTGCGCACGATTTCCGGAGTAAAACTATTAGAGTTCAATTTTCTAAGTGGAGATTCATAAATGAATAAAATCCGAACTAAAAATCCGATGTGAATTATCTTTCGGAGGAAAATTTGGTGTGCGGCAAATCCGGACTAAATGAAACCTCCGGAGTTGCTGAAATCTGGAGTCAGATGAAATTTTAGAGTGAAAAAACCTTCAGAGTGGACTAAGAATCCAAACTGAGTAATCTTCCAGATTGAGATGATCTCCAGCAGTGACATAATCTGGCAAGAGAGCTCTCAAGCAGATTAGAGGTGAGTTTTGATGGTTTTTATCTGGCGCACTGGAGTCGACTTGGACCGGCTGTGTGAGAGAAGATGTTGGTTCTGAAGTTGAAATTGTTTTTACACCTTTAAAGGCTGATTCTGAAATTTGCGAGAGATTTTCCGGAGAGCTTCGTGCTGCTAGGAAAAATTTGCACTGAAATCCAACGTTGAATAAAGTCTGGAGTTGACAGTCACACTTTTGAGAGTCGGAGTGGAAATCAACCGGAGTTGATTGAATTCCGGAGTTGATTGAAATCCGGAGTTGACGTTCTCACTCTTGAGAGCCGGAGTGGAAATCAACCGGAGTTGATTGAATTTTCGAGTTGATTGAAATCCGGAGTTGGTTGAAGTCCAGAGTTGACGGTCTCACTCTTGAGAGCCGGAGTGGAAATCAACCGAAGTTGATTGAAATCCGGAGTTGACAGTCTCACTCTTGAGAGTCGGAGTGGAAATCAACCGGAGTTGATTGAATCCGGAGTTGATTGAAATCCGGAGTTGATTGAAGTCCGGAGTTGACAGTCTCACTCTTGGGAACCGGAGTGGAAATCAACTGGAGTTGATTGAATTCCGGAGTTGATTGAAATTCGGAGTTGACAGTCTCACTCTTGGGAGCCGGAGTGGAAATTTACCAGAGTTGTTTTAAGTCTAGAGTTGACTTGCGATGGAAATGTTGACCGAAAATTTGCGAGAAATTTCTGGAGTGCCATGCACATAGAATGCTTGTTCCTGGAGAGCTTCTATGGGCCATTGTGAATGGGAAATCCGAAGGGCTTTTAATCGGGCAGCTTCAAAGGGGGATTTGGATTTTCCTCCGTCGATTCGAAATGAAATCGGTTTTGACACCTTTAAATGCCGATTCTGGAGATTTCCGAGAGATTTTCAGAGTGCTTCGTGCCACTGGGGAAAATCTGCGCTAAAATCCCGAGTCGATTGAAGTCCGGAGTTCGCCGAAGTCCGGAGTTGTTTAGGTACTGTTGTGGTAATCTGTCAGAGTGCCTTGTTGGCGGCAGAATGGCCGTAATGGATTTTAACTGGAGTTCATCTTAACACCGTAGTCAAAGAATTTCGGACTTGTTGCATTAAGTTGACTGGCTCCGGTTGGATGCTCGATTCTGGGAGCTGTATAATATGATTGATGAGCCAAACCGGTTAAATGACGAAAATGATTCCGGACTGAATGCACTTCAACCGTTTGAAATGGCATGCCAAACTGGTTGAATGAGAGATGGAGTGCCGGAGTGATTTCTGCCGCCAGAGAATATCTCGGTCGGCTAAAATGCTACCAAAGTTGCCATTGAAAGCCGGACTGGAACCTGGGCCAGTTTTCTATACAACAGAAGAACGCCGGAGTGGGTCTGAGGCGCTAGAGTTGCTGCCGAAGTGACATTTGAACGCCGGACTAAGTCGTACAACTCCAACTTTGGGCGTCAGAGTATCTCTATCAACTGAGAGAGAGACAAAGAGCCGAAATGCCTTTTTGGACGCAGGTGTGGAGCTGGCTGGTAGGGAGATGATATACTGGTCCAACTCACTCTAGTTTTTGTGATGGAGTGGATTTAAGCCGCTTCTGGAGTTAGGGAAGTAATTTGCCAACTTGCTGAGAAACAAAATGTCAGAGTGAAACTAATCGGCTTGGTAGAGAAATAAAAGGTGGAGTAAATCTAACCGACTTGCAATTCTGAACAGTGACCAAATCCGAAACCGGATGGCGCCTGAATAGAAATCAACCGAAGTGGCTTTCTGATTGGCAGAAAGACGAAAGGCCGGACGTGCATATTCTGGCACAAATCTATCATGCTAGAGTGAATTTAGGCTGCTGGAATGCCTTTCGTGTGCCGAGTGGTGTGCAAAATTCCGGAGTAGAATTCTGACGGAGTGCTAAATTCGGGAGTGGGATTCTGACGGAGTGCAAAATTCCGGAGTGCAATTCAATATTTCCAGAGTGCCGAATTTCGGGCGGAGTGCTTAATCACTTCCAAGCGGAGTGGATGAGTTCTCGTGGGAGCCGGAGTGATTTTTTGGAGCGAAGTGAAAATCAGTGGAATGACTTTCACTGGCCAAATGCTTCGCTTTTGCGCAGGGAAAATCCGGAGTTGATTTTGAGAGCCGGAGTGGGCTATGGCTGGAGTAAATTTTGGGAGCCCAAGTGGCACTAGCCGGAGCAGATTTTTGGTAGCCGAAGTGCCATTAGCCGGAGCAGATTTTTGGAATCCAGCGTGGCAGTGACCGGAGCAGAATTTGGAAGCCTGAGTGGTTGTGACAGGAGCAAATGCTTTGTTTATGCACGACTTGCTCTGCTTTTGGACGGAGTGGCTCTGTCCTTGGTTTGAGGAACCAAACAGAGAGGGCTTTGAAGATGATGAGCACCGGTGAAGTGCTGTTCTGGCATAAAAGACAGCGTCTGCCACAGTAATAGCCCATGCGACAGCGACAGTAGCGATGGTTCCGCACGCAAACGCCGTCTGCAGTCCTCTGTCCTTCTCCACCGCACCTCATCATACAATTTACCAAAATTTCGGCCGATCTCCTCAAACTTGCCATATGAAAACACAATACCGGCATCCACAAAGAGGAAGGAAAGATTTACATGCCTCGATTTATGGATTTTCCTTTGATGATGGTGGAAACAACGGCGGTGGCTCCTCGCGGCTCACGATCTCCCTCCTTTCTTCACATCGTGGCACAAATCGGGGAGGAAAACATGGAGAGGGCTTCGCCGGCGTCAGATCTGGCCGGTGTCTTCTCCGGAGACGACGATCGTTATCGCTCTGCGCGTCTTCCTTCTTCCTTCTCTTCCCTCTTCTCCTTTTCTTCTGTTCTTCGCTACAAACCTGCTCGATCTGCTTTTCTTTCTATTTTTTTATGAAAAGGGAGTAGAGGCCGGTTTGACTAAGTCAAACCGGCCGTGGGCAAAATATATTTTTTTTAATTGATGAAAGCTAAAGCCGATTTGACTAGTCAAACTGGCCATGGGAAATAAATTGGAGCCGGTTTGACTAAGTTTCAACGCGCCAATGGCAGGGTGAGCATTGCCATCATTTGTTTAGAAAGTCGTCTAATTTCTCTGGTCGGAATGCTTACTATAAGTGCGTCAGTTTTGTCTTTATGCTTTTTCGTGGTAAAACTTGCTTTTTGGCTGGTTCCCACGAACGGCATCAATGTTGCGTACCAGAAATTCGGGTTGTTCTACGGATCAGGGCCGCAAATCGGATCTTCTTGCTGGTTGATCTGATGCGTATCCTACCTCCATAACTTCAAACCTGAACCCTGCGCAACACAACTAAAAACGAGACGTCAGAGATCGACAGGGAATTGTTCCCACCGTAAACCTTCCGACGCTCAAGTCAGAAGTCTTTCCAAGAATATAGAAAGATAAATAGAAGATGCATATTTGGTGGGTTGAGCGTGGATAGATGGCTTAGAAGTGTGCTTGAGAAGGGAACTCCGGACTTCAATCAATTCCGGACTTCAGCCAACTCCGGACGTCTATCAACTTCGGCTGATGTCCACTCCAGCTCCCAAGAATGAGACTATCAACTCCGGACTTCAGCCAACTCCAGCCGTTTTGCCTTGCGGTTTTCTCCCATTCCTCTCCTTCTCCCTTCTCCTTGGAATGAGGATTATTATGTAGGCGGAGGCGGTTATTTTTCTCCATAATAACCATCGGCCAAAAACTAACCGTAATAACCACCTTGATAAGGCGAAACGGTTTGAGTAGTTTTTTCCCTGGGCCGTTTTACTGTACCCATCGGGGTCTAAATAAATAATCATATTTATTCATAATACTTATATATACTTGTTGTGTTCCATGAATTTGAATTGTCCTATGGATTAGAGGGCCGTGAATCAAATCTTTATGTTAGGTCGATCTAATGCGAATCTAATCTCTATAATTTCGAATCTGAATCCTGCGCAACACAACTGAAAATGAGAGGTTAAAGGATAGCGGTAATTGCTCTCACTGTATATCTTCCGACGCTTAAATTAAATATCTTTCTAAGGGAATAGAAAAAAATATAAGGATAATGTGTAGATATATGTAACGGTGAATTGATCGTTCGGATGCGTCCAAAAGAATGACAGCTTAGAAGTATGGAAGGCAAGCCTCCTGAATAAAGTGAGAGACGAGAAAGAGGGGCCTTCTGGAGGGAGAACTCATCCAGGAACCAATGTTTAGGAAGTCTGACGGAGAGGAATTCGATACCCTTAAAGAAATCGGCAGATACTCTTCATAAAAGAGATCGATACTCAAGTGTACAAACATCCGTTTCAGACTCTTTGCGTCAAACATGCGGTTCATTTTGCACCAACCGGTCATTTTATTCTACCGGTCATTTCACAGAAAGGAGAGAGGGAAGAGAAGGAAGAAAGGGGATGCGCAGAGCGACGACAACCGTCGTCTCCGGAGGAGACACCGCCCAGATCGGACGCCGGCAAAACCCACTCCGTTTTTTCCTGTCTCTGATTTGTGCCGCAATGTGAAGAAATAAAGGAGATCGTGAGCCATGAGATGCCATCGACGCTATTACCGCCATCACCAGAGGAAAATCAAGAAATCGAGGACAGTCCACTCCGGATCTCTGTCCCACATTCAGCCGGTTCACAAATCCACTCGGCAGTAACTCTGGCGCCTCAGACCGACTCCGACGTTCTTCTGTTGTATAGAATACTGGCCCAGGTTCCAGTCCGGTTTTCAATTACCACTTTGGCAGCAGTTCAGCCTACCTGGATAATCTCTGGCAGTAAAATTCAAACCGGCATCTCCTCTCACAACTTGCTGGTCAGCATTTCCTCTCCAACTCCTCCAATAAAAAAAAAGGAAAAAGGTCCAGATTTGGCCCACGGCCGGTTTGACTTAGTCAAACTGGCTCCAATTTCTTTCCCACGGCCGATTTGACTAGTCAAACCGGCTTTAGCTTTCACCAATTATAAAAAAGGGGGCAGATCGGATCACAACGCAGCAGCAGAAAAGAAAGAAGAAAGAGGGAAGAGAGGAGGAAGAAGGCAGCAAGGCAGCAACGGCAGCGACCACCGTCACTGGAGGAGGCGCAACCCAGATCTGAAGCCAGTGATACCTTCTTCCCATTTCCCCTCCAAATTCGTGCCGAGATTTGAATGGAGAAAGGAGATCATAGCCGCAAGGAACCACCGCCGCTATCATCGCCATTGTCGGAAGAAAATCTTCAAATCAAGAGAGAAGAAGGCACTGACGACGCTCACATAAAATGCCGTTGCCACCAATCCCGTCGCCAGACGGCCGTCACCGTGCCTAGCGACATCGCCTATACAACTTCATGGGTGTTCTTCAAAGCTCTCTCTGATTCCTCAAACCACGCACAAAAATCCAAATCGGCATCTCTTCACACAAATGCCGATCTAGAAAACAGCTCCAGCAGGCAACCAACTAAAAAAAAAAAAGAAGGAAGGGAGAAGATAGGTGCGAAGAACGGCAAAAACAACCATCGCCAAAGAAGGCAATGCCCAGATCTAAAGCCGACAAAGCCTTCTCCATCCTTACCCCTTCGATTTGCGCTGCAGAACAGGAAAAGGGGAGGATTGAAATCGTGAACCCTAGGTGCGAACGCCATAATCGCCGCTATCGAAGTAGAAAGAGAGTTAAGGCACTGACAGCGCTCGTGTGAGCTGCTGTCGCTGCTTTCCCCATTGCCGGTAGCTTTAACCGTGACCAGCGATGATGCCAATCTCAAGGTTATCCTCCAGAACCTCTCAGTTGGCGTAATCCACTCCGGCGCCCTTTGTTTCACATTCCAGAAGCAACAAAGTAGCACTTTTGTATTTTCCTCTCACAATTTCCAAATCGGCCTTTGAAACCGATTTCAAATCCAAATCGGTTGAGGAAAATCAGAATTGGCATTTGAAGGTGCCAGAACTGATTTCAAATCCAAATCGGATGAGAAAAATCCAAATCAGCATTTGAAGGTGTCAAAATCGATTTCAGATTCGAATCGGCTGAGGAAAATCCAAATTTTCCTTTGAAGCTGCCCAGTTAAAAGCACTTCGGATTTCCCATTCATAATGGCCCACAGAAGCTCTCCAGGAACAAGCATTTTGTATCCATGGCACTCCGAAAATCTCTCGCCAAAATCCAAATCAGCATTTCCTCTCACAAGAAACCGATTTCAAATCCAAATCGGCATTTGGAGGCCAAACCAATTTCAATTCCAACCGGCATTTTCTCTCACAAATGCTCGGACCGAGCATACCTATTTCCCTCTCACACAAATCTGGACGTCAATCAACTCCGGCTGATGTCCACTCCGGCTCCTAAGAGTGAGACTATCAACTCCGGACTTCAGCCAACTCCGGACTTCAATCAACTCCGGCTGATGTCCACTCCGTGAGACTGCCAACTCCGGCCTTCATCCAACTCCGGACGTCAATCAACTCCGGCTGATATCCACTCCGGCTCCCAAGAGTGAGACTATCAAGTCCGGACTTCAATCAACGCCGGCTGATGTCCACTCCGGCTCCCAAGAGTTAGACTATCAACTCTGGACTTCATCCAACTCCGGACTTCAATCAACTCCGGCTGATGTCCACTCCGTGAGACTGCCAACTCCAAACTTCAATCAATTTCGGACTTCAGCCATCTCCGGACTTCAATCAACTCCAGCTGATGTCCACTCCGGCTCCCAAGAGTGAGACTATCAACTCCGGACTTCAGCCAACTCCGGACTTCAATCAACTCCGGCTGATGTCCACTCTATGAGACTGCCAACTCCGGTCTTCAATCAACTCCGGAGTTCAGCCAACTCCGGACTTCAATCAACTCCGGCTGATGTCCACTTCGGCTCCCAAGAGTGAGACTATCAACTCCGGATTTCAGCCAACTCCCGACTTCAATCAACTCCGGACTTCAACCAATACCTCCACTCCCAAACAGCCGGTTTGACTTATTCAAAGACGACTCCTCAAATCCAAACCGGCATCTTCTCTACAAGAAACCGGTTCAAGTTACATACATCCTATAATGAGTGATAAAACCCGACACAACGATTTGTCTTCTTGCAGTTTCAACTGCTTCAATTTGTACTAATTCCAAGATGTTATGCTGGGGGCTTCGCCTCTAAACTCTCACGGAATTGAGATTGTCTAGCATTTATAAACCAAGTTTGGATAAATAATCTCGTAGCCCAAGCGGCCACTATTGATAAGACATGACGATGATTAGGAAATCGATTCAGTCATTAAATACTGATGAAAGCCAAGAGTATGGTCCATATCGCACCAAGATCGTGGCACTCCGTCTAATTTGGATACCAAGCGGCCTAAAAGAGGTCGAATTCTAAACCTCAGTAACATCACGGAGCGGCCCAAAAAAGGTCAAATTCTAAACCACGGTAATATCGCCGAGCGGCCCAAAATAGGTCAATTTCTAAAGCTCGGTTAAATCACTGAGCGGCCCAAAGGAGGTAGAATTCTAAACCTCGATTACATCACCAAGCGGCCCAAAGGAGGTCAAATTCTAAACCTCGATTACATCACCGAGTAGCCCAAAAGAGGTCGAATTCTAAATCTCGATTACATCACCGAGCGGCCAAAAGGTGGTCGAATTCTAAACCTTAGTTACATCATCGAGTGGCTCAAAATAAGCCAGATTTTGAAATTCAAATGTTCCAAAGAGGTAATTCGACAAAATCAAACAAATAGCGTCCCATCAGAAACATGTTGGGAGTTGAAAATTTCAAACCACCCGGCATGGGGGCTAGTGATGGGTGCAGTATAACCGGCCCAGGGAAAAAACTACTCAAACCGTTTTGCCTTATCAAGATGGTAATCACGGGTAGTTTTTGGCCGGTGGTTAATATGGAGAAAAATAACCACCTCCACCTATATAAGGATCCTCATTCCAAGGAGAAAGAGAGAGGAAAAACAGGAGAAAAACCGCAAGGCAAAATGATCTGTCCAGAGAGAAAGATGAGAGAAATGGCCAAAGGGGGAGTCAAAGGGGACCAACCCTCCATCATCCAAGGGAGTCAAAACAGCAGACAAAGAGCCCATCCAAATGACCTCCCTCTCCCTCAAAGAGATTCTCTAGAAGGGACATCCCTTCTCAAGCACACTTCTAAGCCGTCCATCCACGCTCAACCCACCAAATATGCATCCTCCATTTATCTTTCTATATATTCTTGGAAAGACTTCTGACTTGATCGTCGGAGGGTTTACGGTAGGAACAATTCCCGCCGACCTCTGACGTCTCGTTTTTAGTTATATTGCACAGGGTTCAGGTTTGAAGCTATGGAGGTCGGATCCGCATCAGATCGACCAGCAAGGAGGTCCGATTTGCGGCCCCTGATTCGTCAGACAATCTGAATTCTTGGTACGCAACAATTTGATTTTTTTTCTATTTTT
>JAODPA010016523.1:0-13228 GCA_025585075.1 Nepenthes mirabilis
TCAGACACATATCCTACCATATATAACAACTACACAAATACACTTAAATATATGCACACATATGCTTATATATGTATGTGTGTGTGTGTATACGTGCAAGCGCGCACGCACGTGCACGTGTGTATGTGTGTGTGTAGACGTCAAATACATATATACATATATATCACACGCCTTTACATACATACATACATACATATTGCTAACATCCACTATGAATCATCAACATCAAACAGCTTTCAAAATCTCACCGGTATACTCAAGTCTGGAAATTTATTTGGGAAGAGAAAACAAGAATAGAGAGCCAGTAGCAGCTACTTTTCTTCATGCTAGTTTGTTAGGGTAATTTTTATGATTGGTATATTCCGTAACCCTATGTGATCGTGTGTCGATGTCGGATTGTGTTTCGTCAAAATATATTTTCATACCTCTCCGTTCAAACTTTCAGGATTACTACGCCTACCGTGAGCTCGCTGTAAGCTCGAGCATACAATCCAGAAGCCCTGTGCTCGTTGTGTGCTAGCCGTGAGTTCAAGCACAAAATCCAAAAGTCCTGTGCTCGCTGTGTGCTCACCACGAGTTCGAGCTCAAAATCCAGCAACTCCCCGCTCACTGCGCGCCTGCTACCCGCTCGAGCGCACCGAGGGTTTCATGTGAAACCTTATGTGCGCTTGCCGCGCGCTCGAGCTCTGCTCGAGCGCCGCGACAACAGGCAATTGTTTTGAATGTATTTTTCGATCCGTCTATAAATGTACACCTATAATCAGTTTCCCTAATGCTTGATTGATATTTTTGAAGCCGTCTCACTTGAGAGAAAATCATTTTCCACTTCATTAAACGTATTTTAATTGAGAAAATCGATCTTTTCTTATTGTGCTTCATGTGCTAGCGATTTTCTCAGAACTTTCTCTTTATTAATCTATCACCTTTACCCTTCTACCTTCGTTGGTGATGTTGGTATGTTGAAGAAGGGGATTCGGTCGTGTGTGGCAATTCAAGTGGCAAGAGAGGGAAGATTGACGTGAAGATCGGAAGGCGTTCGGTTCCGTTGCCGTGGGCAAATCCAAGGAGTTCCTTGGTAGAGATCACAAGACGGGAGTAAGTCAGTTAGGTTAGTGCGTCATTACCACCCAATTTGAAAGTTAATTTTTATAGTGTATTTCTTCCCTGGCCGTTGAAGCCCGGAGAATTTTTCTCGATTACCGTGAGTATCGAGTTTTTCCTTCGTCATAAAAAATCGGGCCTTTTATTATTGTTTATGATCTTTTATATTTTGCATGCTTATCATTATCATTAGCATCTAGAAATAATTATTGTTTACATGTATTGAATATTTAATTTTTACTGCTTCAACTATTTTTACCGATGTCAAAACTTGATTGTAAAATTTAGGACAAAAAGTCCTTTTTCAATTGATATCAGAGCCTCACCCCGATCCACGACCCCAATCTAGATGCATAATAGTCAATATTTGTCCGTTCCTCCCTTATTTGATGGGAGTAACTATACCTATTGGAAGGTCCGGATAAGAACTTTTCTCAAATTAATGGATCAGCGTGTATGGGCCAATATTCAAATTGGATGGACTCCACTCAAGAGTGGTGATGAACCAAAAGTTCTGTCTTTATGGTCAAAAGAAGAACTTGATACTTGTAACTGAAATAGTAAGGGGTTACATGCTATTTTTATGGTTGTATCTCTCGACGAGTTTAAACGTATTTTAATGTGCGAAACCTTTAAAGATGCATGAGAAATTCTTGAAATCACTCATGAAGGTTCTAAATTGGTTAAAAATTTAAAATTATAAATGCTCACCTCTAGATTCGAAAAAATACGAATGAAAAATAACGAGACATTTGATAAATTCTATGCATAATTAAATGATATTGTAAATTTCACATTTAATTTAGGAGAACGAATCTCTGAAAATAGAATTATTAGAAAAGTTCTACGATCTTTGTCTGAAAGATTTAGACCAAAAGTTACTGCTATTGAAGAAAGTAAAGATTTAGATAAATTAAAAATAGAAAAACTTGTAGGGTCCCTTTAAACTTATAAGTACACACTACCACAGTCAAGAAAGAATAAATCAATTGCAATAAAATCAAGTAGGAAAGAGAGAAACTGGGATTCCAATAAAAAATCGTGTAGCGATGACGATTTTTTCTTATTTGTTAAGAATTTTAAAAAATTTTTGAAGAAAAATAAATCTTCATCAAACAAATTTGATGTGGATTTAAAACGATCACCTAAATTTGAGAAGAAAGACTGATGTGAACTCAAGGACTTTAAATCAAAAAATACTCAAGGAGTTCAATGCCATGAATGTAAAGGGTTTGGCCATTATCGGACTAAATGCCCGAACCTTAAATGCCAACAAGGTTAAACTTTTAAAGTTAATATGACCTTAAGTGATGATGAAGAAGAAGAGGTTGAAAAATATTCTGAAGATGGCCCTATCAAGTATATGGCCTTTATGACCTCAATATGTGGTAATTCAGTAGAAAACATTAGTCAATCTAATAACTCTGAGGATGAGTCAGAAGTTAAATTTAATGGGTTTCAAAAAGTATATGATAAACTGTTTAGGGAATGTTTAAAAGTAAAGAAACTAAACAGAACCTTAAACAGTAAGATCATAGATTTAGAAAAAGAAAAATTAACTCAAAAATCTGAATTAGATACTAAAGTTCAAGAAGTTGAGAATCTGAAAAGCTTATTTGCTAAACAAATCACAACTCTAGAATCTGAACTTAAAGCTACTAGAAATGATTTAAAATAATTTTTAAATGGGTCCAAAAATTAGATCATATGCTCAGGTTGAAAAAAATTAGTGGAAATAAATAGGGTTTGGAGTATGTTGAAAATATTCCCCAAAATGGCGTGAAACCTAAAACTATTTTCATTCCCGCCACAAAAAATTCACACCACAACGCTAGAACATCCAAAATCACTAAGCAAACACCTCAACGTGTGGATAACAAATTTAACTCAAATTATTTGGCTAATCCATATAGCCAAAAAGTCAGGAACAAACCCACCAAGTTTATGCCAGCTTGCCATACTTGTGGAAAGATTAGCCAAATTCATCCCCACTGTTACACCATGAATTTTCCATACAAGCAAAGATAATGGCTAAAAATAAATAAACTTATCGATCATATTCAGAAATTAAATGAACAAGTAAAAAGATTGAATGAAAAAGTGAATTCAGTGAGATAATTATGGGTCAAGAAAAGTGAGCTTCATTACCCCTTGGCTATTCATGACAAAAAGGGGGAGACTTGTTTCACTTTGATAGCGGGAGATTAGGGGAGATGTGATTATTTATATTAGGAGAAGCCTTGTTATTTTTGTGAGAGGGAGTTCTTTTTAGATTTTCGTACTGCTTGTATTTCATTCATTTTGCTACTGCATGTTGGTTGTTTTTGTCTAGTATTACCATTTTTATTATATCATATTATATTATGCATTGTTGATATTAACCCTGTTTGATCAGGCAACTCAGTTATAATATCGATGCGGCAGTCACACTATCGACACAGCAGTGCTAGTGTAGATTTTTTTACATTTTATTGTATCATTTATATTTCTCACTGGGTATAGATTTTTATGTACAAGGGTTCTCTTTCGGTGGTGTCTGAACCTGTGCTTCACTTGTATTTTTTTTACTTTATGTATTTTATCACGAAATTACTAAAGGGGAAGATTGTTAGCGTAATTTTTATGATTGGCATATTCCGTGACCCTATATGATTGTGTGTCGATGTCGTCTTGTATTTCGTCGAAACATATTTCCGTACTTGTCCATTCCAACTTCCAGGAATACTGCGGCTGCCGTGAGCTCGAGCCCAAAATCTAGAAGCCTTGTGCTCGCTGTATGCTCACCGCGAGTTCGAGACCAAAATCCATAAGCCCTGTGCTCGCTGTGTGCTCGCCACAAGCTCGAGCCCAAAATCCAGCAATCCCCTGCTTGCTGTGCACCTACTCCCCGCTCGAGCGCGCTGAGGGTTTCACGTGAAACTTTATGTGCGCTCGCCACGCTCTCGAGCTTTGCTCGAGTGCCACATCAACGAGCAATTTTTTTGAATGTATTTTTCAAGCCATTTATAAATATACACCTATAATTAGTTGCCCTAACACTTGATTAATATTTTTGGAGCCGTCCCACTTGAGAGAAAATCATTTTTCACTCCATTAAACGTGTTCTAATTGAGAAAATTGATCTTTTCTTATTGTGCTTCATGTGCTAGCGATTTTCTCACAACTTTCTCTTTATCAATCTATCACCTTTACCCTTCTACATTCGTTGGCGACGTCGGTACGTTGAAGAAGGGAATCAAATCATATGTGGCAATTCAAGTGGTAAGAGAGGGAAGATTGACGTGAATACCGGAAGGTGTTCGATTCCGTTGCCATGGCCAAATCCAAGGAGTTCATTGGTAGGGACCACAAGACGGGAGTAAGTCGGCTAGGTTAGTATGTCGTTACCATCCGATTTGTAAGTTGATTTTTATAGTGCATTTCTTTCCTGTCCGTTGAAGTCCAGAGGGTTTTTCTCGATTACCATGGGTATCAAGTTTTCCCTTCGTCATCTAAAATCGGGCCTTTTATTATTATTTATGATCTTTTATATTTTACATGCTTATCATTATCATTAGTATCTAGAAATAAATATTTTTTACGTGTATGAAATATTTAATTTTTACTACTTTTGCTATTTTTACCGGGGTTAAAATTTGAATGTAAAATTTATGACAAAAAGTCCTTTTTCATAGTTAATCCTCGAAATCGATTCAAAGTAAGTATAAGTATATGTATAACTATATATATGTATACGTATATCCATATAGTGTGAGGTCCCGGATCTAAAAATTTGATAATGATGAGGTGATTAGTATGATAGGCCTATGAAACGAATAATGGGAGGCTCCAAAATCTAAGACGTGCTAAAAATAACAATGGTAATGATTCCTTTTAGAAGCCAAACATGTAGAAAAAGGAAGAAAAATAGATTGATAATTGAAGAAAAGAAAAATGCCTAATTCCAGCATATAACCAAGTGGCGCCTGTTGTGCGCCCAAGAGGCGCTCGAGCGAAAAATGGTGAAAAATCGGCCTGACCTTGCAGGCCGGAGTGGATTGAGAGGAGAGTTCAGGACGGAGTGGCCTTAAGTTGATGAAAAATCGGACTGGCCTTGCAGGCCGGAGTGAATTGAAAGCCGGAGAAGCATCACGTTTGAAGAAAATCGGACTGGCCTTGTAGGACGGAGTGGAAGAGCAGGCCGGAGTGGAAGAAGTCCCACATCGGAATGGGAAGAAACCATTGAAGCGTATATAAGACCCAGAGCTCCTTACCATTGAGGACGCGTGCAGGCTTTGACAAAGGCCGGAGTGACCTTGCTGTTATTTGAGGCTAAACTGCCTTTGTGACTCTTAAGGGCGGAGTGCTTTTTGAAGGAAATAACTGGAGTTGATTATAAATTAAGAAGCCGGAGTGATTAAGGGACGGAGTGGATTTACTCACGGAAGCCGGAATGCTTTTTGAAGGAAATGACCGGAGTTAATTATAAATTGAGAAGCTGGAGTGATATAATGGACGGAGTGGATTTACTCACGGGAGCCGGAGTAGGAAATTGACTCTGAAAAAATGCGGGATCAGACGACTCCAGAAACCTCCAGAATTTTCGGGAAAGGGCGACCCCAGAACATTCTGAGAATCTCGGGAAGAAACGATGCCAGAAATATCTGGAATTCTCTGGAGAAATCATGCCCCACCTTCTCACCCCACCGCCTATAAATACTGATGAGGGGATTTGGAGGAGGAGCAGAGACGATCGAAAGAGAAGGAAAAGAGGAGTGGAGCGGGAGAGACGAAGGAAAGAGAAGGAAGAAGAAGGATTTCCAAGCGGAAGAGAAGGATTGATGAGCATCCCAAACAAGTGTTCTCATACTCACTATAGTTAATTTGTAATTTTTACTCGTTCTTTATCGGGTATTATCATTTCAATACCCACCCAAATCATAAAAATTGTATAGCCCATGATTAATAATTTATGTGCATCGCTTGCAATGAAATAAGCACCGAAGGACTCCAAAACGATATCGACTCAATAAGGAGAGAAATGCTAAAGTTCTCTCTTGAATTCAAATTAAACCGTTAAAGGGAATAAGTTCAAATAAGAATAAGAATCGTATAAGCAATCAAAGGAAATCCACATGGCATGTGTGATTACAATGTGAAATGCTTAAATTCCCAAGCAAGATGAGAAATGAATGCCCAAGTGAGATGAGAAACGAATGAGTAAATGGAGGGAAGTCCACAATGTGATATGTAATGATATGTGAATGAGGAAACATCCTAAATGGCGGGAGATACGATACATGAGATACGGTGGACTTTTCCTCAAATGAATATGAAAATAGAATCATGAAACTAGGACCATGGACTTTTAGATGGGTAGTATTCTCTGGCTTTACACGTCCATCACGGTATAAACCCGAAGAATACTTGGGCCACATATTCTGGTCGCTTATGTGTAAGCGGGTGGTGTCCGTGTCACGCCTTAGGATACTATTGTGGAAGAACGAGAACTGCCCTGGTACCCCGGGGGAATGTGGCGATTTACGGCACGATGTGCACGACCCCCCGGATGGGTCGTAAAAGATAATCCCTCACGGCCTTAGATCATGTGGAGTATCATGATCCTTTTCTCGTTCTCTCGCATCGTTTGCTAGTACGACCTACTGGCCCTGATCCACAAAGATTGAAGTAAATTGATTAAGCATGTTCAAATGGTAACTGAAGGTTCTAAGACATGATGAATGGCAAATCGATACCTCCAAATGAAGTCTCATTATATTTCATGTTTCTTCACAATTTGATAGTGACGTATGATTTCACTTGCTGAGCTGTACGCTCACGCTTGCTATTGTCTCCTCCCAGGTGATAGTATGAAAAATGGCCCCTGAATAGTTGTAACAAGAAAAGGGATCTGCTTGTGCGAAGCCGAATGTCAAAAGCCTGGAGATTAATTACATCCCTGTTAAGCTTCCGCAGGTAATTTAGTTCTGCTTCCGTATTTTATTTGGGTATATAGAGAACTTGTGGCATCTCTCTTGAGCCAACATGGTATTTAATACACCATTATGTGGCTTTTGGATCCTGTGATATGCTGAAATTATGATACTTATATTATATTGATTTATTAACGGAAGGGTTATTGAAAAGAAAAAATAACCCGGTCCGTCACAATTGTTATCAGAGAGAAAGAGAGATGCCTTAGGTTTGATCTGAATCGTATGCGGAAGTTTAGGTTAGATTAAAATTGATTAACTAAGTAAAGGCATTTGATGACTAAGTCAATCCAGGTAGTTTTGATTACCCCAGTACCAATGACTTAGGCTAGCGCTAAAATTTGAAGTGGTGACTTAGTTTGCAGATGGTATAGAGACGCCTTAATGTTACAATTTTATCAGTATTATTTGGGTTCCTAAATTAATCAATGTTGATTCAAGGCCTGATTAACCAATCTTGGTTTAAGGTCTATGTTTGATCGGCTCTTGGTTGAAGGTCAATCTAGCAAGTATCATGAATAGGGTGGAGCCATCGGCTCGAGATTGGTATGAATGGAATAAATTTCGGGTTTATTAAGCTCTAGGTTGACAATTAAGCTCTAGGTTGACAATTCATAAATGTTTTGGAAATACTAAAGTGTTTGGACTTCGGGACAGTCTAGATCCTATTAAGGTCAAGATATGGATTTTATGTGGATTCTAAGACTTAAGATAATGCTACAGTAACCCCCATGTTTGGTAGAAGATATGACATGTTGCCCCAAGCTAGATAAGGAAATATAGTTGACCTCGGTTGGTTGCCATGAGACAGATCATGTGTCTTAAGGAGTACGAGATAGTATCCTGTGTGTTCGTGGAAGCTTTAGAGAAGAATGCCTTGTGTAGCATGTTTCTATATGGTTGGTTTAAACGCAAAATTTAGGGATATCCTTATCCATGGACGAATGGTGAAAAGGTTCGATATTTCGAATAAAAGCTCTAAGGTATTAGTTTACGGTATAAAATGTCACCGTTGTGACAGGCAGTAAGGCTCTTGGGTTTAATATTGTAATTCCTAAATTTGTTTAATTGAGAATCTAAGTTTGACACAGACGGTATCAAGGTTGTAATATTTTCTTGGGTTTGCAAATCCGATTATTTGGATTGATCTGAACCCTTTTGTGGTACCAAACTTGATGTGACAACATTAATGATTTGGTCAGTAAGTTGTCGGTCGATCCGAATTGTGTTAGTAAGCGTATTATGCCTCGGAATTGGATTGTGCAGTTTTGGGTGTGAACTTGAGTTCGCTATGGTATCAAGTCTTAATCTAATCATATTAGAAGCTCGATGGACGAATTGTAGTACTAAGAGGGTTGGATTTATAAAGGATAACACCCGGTAATTAGGTTAAGGGATTTCAAGTATAAGTCTGAATTGATTGAGATATCAAGAAATCATTGCTGTCTTCCCTGTTGATCATGTAATGAAGGATCTGTGCTAAGTCTAATCAGTATATGTGGCCACATCCAGAGGTTATTGTGGTCGCTAAGGGATTATGGTCGTATGACTATTTGATCAAGGATGTTAGCAGAAGGAAGATTTGGCTAATGTATTGTTCGATTGGTAATTCGACATCGTGTCAAATCAATGCCAATCGTCGAGAATCTTAAGCAGGGCCGTGGAAATATTGGCTTGGGTATTACTCCAGAACCTTTGAGGTAAATAGATGGATCGATAAGGTTATTTATGAATTTCAAAAATGAGATTGCCTAGGAGGTTGAAGATTTGATAAACAGACCTTGTAAATGGATAGGCGTAGTTCGAGAATTGTTGTAAAGGCTTGATGATCTCTAAGATCGATTTGGGTCCATAATGTGTAAAATGTGGATAAATGGAAGTTGTAGTCCCAGCGGTATTCAGGTTAAGGATTTAACCACTGTAAAGTTGTAAAATATCGTTTGAGTTTTGTAAGTTCGTTGGCATTTCATGAATTTCATGAGTTGAATCTTTTGACCATATTCAGGTCCATATTGAGATAATTTTATCGATGAATTTAAAGAACATGGGGTGCATGTAATTGTTGAGGATTATGCTATAAAGTTGTGCACAGCTCATAATCTGTATGCCCCATTGTGAAAGAAATGCAAGTTCAATGCCTTACTAAGCTTGTGGTCCCTTGATAGCATGATTTTAAGGTCTATAAGATTTTAAGTGATGGCTAATTAGGAAAATCGATTAATATCATATGGTCACCGTGGGACTAATTGAAAGTATTCAATAACTTGACGAGTATTCCTAAAGGATTGCAGTGTCAGTGAGACAATCAGCATGGAGAGATTTGTAATATCCAGGGAATAAAAAGATATTAAGAAACGATCGTGACATTTGGGTTGACCCCTAATGGGTTCTGTAAGGTATAGTGGAATGTAATACTTTTGAGAAAGGTTAAGATTATATTACTCTCACGTCATGATAGATGGCTACCCTCGAACTAAGTGGGGGAGAAGTTCACAATTAGAGTTGCTCCATGTGTAAGTTGGATTTAGCCAATGAAATTTCCATTTAGAGAACTTATGATGTTGTCTTAAAAGATAACCCTTATCAAGAATTTTAAGGGCCGGAATGATTGTGTCGTTGAGGACGATGGCCTATGATTTTTCATGTGAACAAATTTGTTTAAAGGTTGGGAAGGTGAACCCCGGTGTTTTCTTGTGGAGGTTAGCAGACAGCAACGTTAACAATTAATATTGGGAGCTTTAATATGTCTTCGAGGATGAATCGCTAGTAAGTTCAAATGATTGGGTGATAGAATGTCGTGTTCTTAATTGGGAGATAGAAACGTATTCGGATTTGGTTCAGTTAGCTCGTTGACATACCAATGAGATCTTGAAGTTACTAAGTAATCAAAATTTTGAAAATTTTGGGTAATGATGTAAAGTTATGTCAACTCTTTGGGTGATAGTTATGATTATTGTTTTAAATATGGCATAATTAGATGATTGGGGGGAATTAATCAGAGTAGCGCAGCATAAGCGTTGTGGGCCTATGGCCCAGAGATTTCTAGATAAGATTGAGGCCCCTGTGATCAAATTCTTTCGAGGCTCAGAATGAATTGAAGGGAAAGTTCATTGGTCCATTGGAAGTATCAAATGGGATTGGAAGAATGTCCGGCATTATTGTGGGTCGCTTTTGAAATATGGAGGACCGTTATAAAGTCTTCCTTGTATCGATGGTTAAGAAAATCGATATGTGTCCGGGTTGAGCCGTTCGGAGAGGCTAAGGTTTTGTTTTTGATGAGGATTAGAACGATTCAATGCTTGAAGTTTCTAAAATGGGCATTGTCCGAGGAAATGGTTTCAGAGTATAAGGAGTTCACCTCGGGTTTGAGAATTCGAGGTTCGTTAAATTTCGAGGACAAAATTTTTATAAGTGGAAAAGAATTGTGAGGTCTCGGATCTAAAAACTTGATAATGATGAGGTGATTATTATGATAGGCTTGTGGAACAAAAAATGGGAGGCTTCGAAATCTAAGACGTACAAAAAATAACATTGGTAATAATTCCTTTTAGAAGCCAAACATGTAGAAAAAGGAAGAAAAACATATTGATAATTGAAGAAAAGAAAAATGCCTAATTCCAGCATATAACCAAGTGGCGCCTGCTGTGCGCCCAAGAGGCGCTCGAGCGAAAAATGGCGGAAAATCGGCCTGACCTTGCAGGCCGGAGTGGATTGAGAGGAGAGTTCAGGACGGAGTGGCCTTAAGTTGATGAAAAACCGGACTGGCCTTGCAGGCCAGAGTGAATTGAAAGCCGGAGAAGCCTCACGTTTGAAGAAAATCGGACTGGCCTTGCAGGACGGAGTGGAAGAGCAGGCCGGAGTGGAAGAAGTCCCACATCGGAATGGGAAGAAACCATTGAAGCGTATATAAGACCCAGAGCTCCTTACCATTGAGGACGCGTGCAGGCTTTGACAAAGGCTGAAGTGACCTTGCTGTTATTTGAGGCTAAACTGCCTTTGTGACTCTTAAGGACGGAGTGCTTTTTGAAGGAAATAACTGGAGTTGATTATAAATTAAGAAGCCGGAGTGATATAAGGGACGGAGTGGATTTACTCACGGAAGCCGGAGTGCTTTTTGAAGGAAATGACCGGAGTTAATTATAAATTGAGAAGCCGGAGTGATATAATGGACGGAGTGGATTTACTCACGGGAGCCGGAGTAGGAAATTGACTCCAAAAAAACGCGGGAACAGACGACTCCGGAAACCTCCAGAATTTTCGGGAAAGAGTGACTCCGGAACATTCTGAAAATCTCGGGAAGAAACGACGCCAGAAATATCTGAAATTCTCTGGAGAAATCATGCCCCACCTTCTCACCCCACCGCCTATAAATACTGATGAGGGGATTTGGAGGAGGAGCAGAGACAAACGGAAGAGAAGGAAAAGAGGAGTGGAGCGGGAGAGACGAAGGAAAGAGAAAGAAGAAGAAGGATTTCCAAGCGGAAGAGAAGGATTGATGAGCATCCCAGGCAAGTGTTCTCATACTCACTGTAGTTAATTTGTGATTTTTACTCGTTCTTTATCGGGTATTATCGTTTCAATACCCATCCAAATCATAAAAATCGTATAGCCCATAATTAATAATCTATGTGCATCGCTTGCAATGAAATAAGCACCGAAGGACTCCAAAACGATATCGACTCAATAAGGAGAGAAATGCTAAAGTTCTCTCTTGAATTTAAATTGAATCGTTAAAGGGAATAAGTTCAAAGAAAAATAAGAATCGTATAAGCAATCAAAGAAAATCCACATGGCATGTGTGATTACAATGTGAAATGCTTAAATTCCCAAGCAAGATGAGAAACGAATGCCCAAGTGAGATGAGAAACGAATGAGTAAACGGAGGAAAGTTCACAATGTGATATGTAATAATATGTGAGTGAGGAAACCTCCCAAATGCCGGGAGATACGATACATGAGATACGGTGAACTTTTCCTCAAATGAATATGGAAATAGAATCATGAAACTAGGACCATGGACTTTTAGATGGGTAGTATTCTCTGGCTTTACACATCCATCACGGTATAAACTCGAAGAATACTTGGGCCACGTATTCTGGTCGCTTGTGTGTAAGCGGGTGGTGTCCGTGTCACGCCTTAGGATACTATTGTGGAAGAACGAGGACTGCCCTGGTACCCCGGGGGAATGAGGCGATTTACGGCACGATGTGCACGACCCCCCGGATGGGTCGTAAAAGATAATCCCTCACGGCCGTAGATCATGTGGAGTATCATGATCCTTTTCTCGTTCTCTCGCATCGTTTGCTAGTACGATCTACTGGCCCTGATCCGCAAAGATTGAAGTAAATTGATTAAGCATGTTCAAATGGTAACTAAAGGTTCTAAGACATGATGAATGGCAAATCGATACCTCCAAATGAAGTCTCATTGTATTTCATGTTTCTTCACAATTTGATAGTGATGTATGATTTCACTTGTTGAGCTGTACGCTCACACTTGCTATTGTCTCCTCCCAGGTGATGGTGTGAAAAATGGCCCCTGAATAGTTGTAACAAGAAAAGGGATCTGCTTGTGCAAAGCCGAATGTCAAAAGCCTGGAGATTAATTACATCCCTGTTAAGCTTCCGCAAGTAATTTAGTTCTGTTCCGCATTTTATTTGGGTATATAGAGAACTTGTGACATCTCTCTTAAGCCAACATGGTATTTAATACACCATTATGTGACTTTTGGATCCTGTGATATGCTGAAATTATGATACTTATATTATATTGATTTATTGACGGAAGAGTTATTGAAAAGAAAAAATAACCCGGTCCGTCACATATAGCATACATATAGGCCGTATACTGTTCTTCCATTTTTTTTAATCCTTTGTGTCCTAAATTTGGTAACCAAATAGATATTCTATTTTTTTTCTTCCTTCTTGATTCTCACATAAAGTAATAAAAATCTCAACTTTCATCTTACCGGATATAAAACAAGGATTTCGTGGCATAAAGCTGCCAAATTTTCAATCCCCAATATACTGTGAACCCCTCAAAAAATCATAGACAAAGCCGTATGCTCTATTCTCCCAACTTCTCACTTCACTATCAATTTCAACTAAATCCCACAAAATCATGAAATGAAAGTATGAATATTAACATAAAAAATA
>JAODPA010016534.1:0-13227 GCA_025585075.1 Nepenthes mirabilis
GTTGATGTTTCAAGCAGGAGAGAGAGGGGGGGGGGGACAGAACAAAAAGGAAGAGGACCCCAGTAAGGACATTGGCCCAATGTGAAAGGACACCTAACCTAAGGCATGATTTATTTATTTTTGGGCAAGTAGGCATATTTTTCTTATTACATACAGCTATTATGATCAAAAAAGTATACAATAGAGTTACAAAACTCAGCTATTTGTAACAAAATAATAAAATAACTTACGCCTTAAGTTCTATTTATAATATAAAAATGTTAGGTTCGGCCGAGTTTTGTTCTTTAAAAGGACAAATGTTCCCCAGGAAAAATAAAAGCAGAAAGAGAGAGGGGAACTTTCACTTACCTCTAACATCTCCATCCAAAAGGGTGCTCCCCAATCTCTTTCCTGTTTACTTGTAAATCAACCAGCTGTTGAATTCTTCTTCCACACAATTCAAACGCCAAAGTTTTGGAAATCAAAAATTGACCTGTTTCGGCATTCGGGTCACAATTCCTGGCATCCATCAATCGTCCCGGAAATTCCATCTGCAGAAGAAGGTGATGAATAGAGGCAATTTTGCACAAGGTGATGGCAGCCTTAAGCTGCATATACAAGATCTGAAAAGCCTGAGTGATTCACAAGCTCTTACTTCTCCCACCATTTTTGAGCCTCAAACCAGCACTGAGAGAGGAGATGATGGTGGAGCAGACTCATGCCCGACAACAGGCCCAGAAGTCCAAGCCCCAGAAAAGAAGCTGACCCTCTTCGCCCTACGGCTCGCAGTCCTCGAGAAGTCAGCAACCGGCTTGGGAACTCTTGGCTTCATCTGGGCCACCGTCGTCCTTCTTGGTGGTTTTGCAATCACTCTTGAGAAAACCGACTTCTGGTTCATCACCATCATCCTCTTGGTTGAGGGAACAAGGTTATTCAGCAGAAGCCATGAACTTGAATGGCAGCATCAATCCACATGGTCACTGGCAGCTGCTGGAAAAAGCAGTTTCCGGTTGCTGAGATCGAGCTCACGACTTCTTGCTCGTGTCTTGAAAGCCGTTTTTCGACCCATGTCAGTCATCGGATCAAAAAGCCGACACGAAGGTGGGGAGCTGAAGGAGGAGGCCGCCCGGAGGGGTAGGCTGGGGGAATTGAATATAAAAAGGCAGCGATCAAGGCGGTGGAATAGCTTGGACGTCCCGTTCCTTCCACTTGCTCCATGGGTTTTCCTGTCAAAGAATATCAGCAAGCTTTTACACTGGCTTCAGATTATAGCAGCAATTGCTTGTGTAGTTCTCTCATTAATGAAGATCATCAAACGCAACTACGGAGAAGTAGACAGCAGTGAGAAGAGGAACCGCAAAGCTGCATTGATAATCTTCTACTCCTTGGCCTTGGCAGAAGCTGTGCTGTTTCTGCTTGAAAAGGCTTACTGGGAGTTGAAGATAATATATGGAAAACTATTGGAAGAGGTGACAAAGGAGTGTGAACTAGAGTCTTTAGGTCTGCTCCCAGTCAGAAGGTTCTTTTATGATGCCTATTCAAGATGTCTTGATGGAAGCATTTTTGATGGCTTAAAGATGGATATGGTCTCTTTTGCTATGGATCTCTTGGCTTCTAATTCTCCTGATGAGCAGCTAATTGGAGCCAGAATTCTTCAAAAATTTGCAACTAGTGAACGATTTTCTGATGACACCCTCCAAAAGATCGGAATAACTTTCTTGGTTATAGAAAGACTAGTAGAGATGTTGAATTGGAAAGACCCACAGGAAGAGGAGATCAGGAAAGCAGCAGCAACCATCGTGACGAAACTAGCGGGGAAAAAACAGAACTCCCTACGAGTTGCAGGAATTCCAGGTGCCATGGAATCAATTTCTTCCCTTCTATACACTACCCGGAACTCCAGCCCTGGTTGCTATGAAATTGGAGACAAAAACATTGTCTTTGACCACCCACATTATGGATTCTGGACATTCAATCATATGGGATTGCTCATCATGAAGAAACTTGCTCGTGACCACGATAACTGTGGAAAAATAGGGAGTACGAGGGGCCTCCTGCCAAAGATTATAGACTTTTCGCATGCAGAAGAGAGGCTGCTGAAGGATGACAGTGTCACGGACTCTCAGATAATGACAGTTAAAAGATCTTTGCAAGTGATAAAGATGCTAGCAAGCACACCAGGAACTACAGGGAAACAGCTTCGTCGGGAGATATCGGAGATTGTTTTCACAATCAGCAACATCAGAGATATCCTGCAGTATGGAGAGAAGCACCCAAATCTGCAAAAGCTTGGCATCGATATATTAACAAGTTTGGCATTAGAAGATGATACAGCAGAGAGGATTGGAGGTACAGGTGGAATCATTAACCACTTGTTAAATATCCTTTTCAAAGAGGGGATGACCGCAGATCAAAATCACGTTAGAACTGCAGCAGGACAAGCACTAACAATGCTGGCAATGGAGAGTGACTCTAATTGTCAACGTATTTTGAGATCAGGGGCACTGGAAAAGCTTGTGAATGCACTGGAAGTACCGTTACTTCGTGAGAATGCAGCCATGATTTTACGAAATTTGTGCACCTATAGTGGAGAAGGCTGCTTCATCAAGCTGAGGGGAGTTACCGCAGCAGTACCTACGGTAATTTATCTAAAGAAAGGAAGCCCATTTTCAAATATATTACCAACCATTATCTATATTAACCAATAAATAGCATGGATGGGGAAGGAAAAACTTGAATTTATTTCTTCAATTTGATGGTTGCAGGTTCTTAAGGGAATCATGTTGGAAGACAACAGATTACAGGAAGTAATGGTCGGATTAGCAGCCTGTGCTTTCAAATTCATGACCACAGCAGAATCGAGAATCATGTTCAAGAGATCAGTAATTAAAGAAACAGAACTAGCTAATGAATTAGTACAGATCCTGAAGAAATATCCAAATCCACCAGTTAGATTTCCTAGAGTACGAAGGTTTACCATAGAATTGGCAATCTGGATGATGAAAGACGACAAAACAAATAGTCACATATTCAAGAATCTAGGACTGGAGAAGGAGCTGGAAAATGTTTTAGACACCACTTCCGAGCTAGAAAGCTTCAACATATTTAATGGCACTGCAGGTTTGAACAGGTACAAGACATGCATTCACTCACTGGTTGAAACAGCATTGAAGTTGATGGAAAATGAGCACAGTGCAGAAGTTTCACACTGATTTTACCACATCAGAGCCTTCGCTTGGCTTGTTTATTATTTTTCCTCTCATCTATTCACAGGAAGATTAGTACTTATTTATCCAACAGAAATTATGCAATATCTGTATTTCTGTACACAGGAGATTCTTTTTATCCAACGTGACAATCAAACTGATATAACTAATTAATGGTGCCTACATATTCATAGAGATCCCTGCTGTCTGTTGAGTATGTGGCACAACAATAATTTTATGCATGATTATGACAGGGTAAACATCAAGGAAATAATATACAAATTCCATTAGATGTTGAAAGTTGCTGAGGCTTTTACCTCCAGATTGTGGCTAGTTGAGCAGTAAAGCAGACAACACTGCTCCATCTACCTCATTTTCCTAATACTCTGGTTGTCACGTCGCAACGTACCAATCTCTAAATTCAAGACAAATAAACATCTGTCAGAATTAACAATACACAGCACCAATCTCTAAATCAAGTCAAATAAACATCTGTTAGAATTAACATTGCACACTTTGGTAATGCCATCATGCAATCATTACCTTAATAGATAATAATCAATATCATACTAGCAATTTTCTAAAAAATTAACAGTTTGGTATTCAACAGGAGTTATCACCTCAGCTGTCATTTCAGTAGAAAGAGCCCGAGTAATAATTCTTTTGATGCTTGTAAAGGAATCAGCAAAAGATCATGAATTTTCACCTTCCCATATGCAAAGATAACTTTTGCTTCTGAAGTCCTAAACAAGATATCATCCCATTGAATACAAGCATTAAGCCAGAATTAGTCAACACATGCACACATGCAAATTCGCATGTCAAATTCCAGACAAACATTTGCATTTTTTGCAAAAAGTGTCTGCAGCCCTTAAAATTATTAATTTTATTACTGCAAATGATCTCAAGGGGTGTGTGAGTTCTTTTTATTTTCCAAAATACAATCTTGGCATGCGAATCTTCCTTCTCAGAAAAAGAATCAAAAATACTATTTTTGAACTCAAGTTTACAAAGGCCATCATCTAATATTTGGCTCTTTAAAACAGGTTAGCTATGATTTATTCAACCCTCTTGCAGTATACACAATTAATTGCAAATAGTCACGATGAGGATCAAATGATAATACATACATACATACATATATATATATATATTACATCAAGGAACCAAGTTCATTAAGATGCAGAAAGGGAAGCTTGCTGGATAAGAAGAAATATAGCTGAAAATATATATCCACAAAATAGCATCCTAGCTAGTTCAGTAACACAGTAGAGCAAGAAACAGCTCTTAAATTCTCAATATTGGCGTCAGCAATTATGCACTATCAAACTTAAAGCAATGGAATTGCCCTTTTCTTTATTGAAGAACCAGAGAATTCAATTTTGTAGGGTGATTCTTTCCAGCATGTATCAACAAGGATATACCAAATCAAGATAAATTGGTTCCACATTGATTGGGAAAAAGAAGTTGCCATGATAAGAAGATAAGGACACTTTCCAGCATGCTATCCAATGATTTTTGAAACTAATCCAGCACAAAGAGTTCTTTCTCCCTCCCAGAGGACAAACTGTCAAATCGACATCATCAATGAATAAGAGTTTCAAGTAGATCAAGGCTGTCAAATGCAGCTATATGCTCTCAAAAGCCAACAAAAATGAAAAACTTCAATTTGTGAATATAGAAAACAAACATATACTCCCTTTCAAATTGCCATGCAAAGATGACGTTCAAATAGATTAGAGTTTGCTAGGTGGATCGCACAGTAGTACAAGAGGCACTAAGTTTAAGAAGAAAAACATCAATTGGCAATGCCAAGTAGTACTAAGTACCTTTTTCCTCCTGATTGGAAAGGAAACTTGCACACACAACACGGGAGTGCTGGACCTTGGTCTTTCTTACAAAAGAGCAGGTACTATAACACTTGAGGTACCCCCATTTGGGCAAAGTTGTATAAAAGTTGTATTTATCTAGAAGTATGAGTATAAGACTTTGCAAAGGGCATTATACTGCAGTCGGTCATATTTCATACACATTGGCAAAACTTGGACAGCACTTTCACAAAGGATGAGACTTGGAGTAGAGTTAAATATTGTACCACGTGACACTGAGTATACATTTAATCCTCCATAAGCCCAACAATATACTCTTCGACATCCTGCCAGCTACTGTGATCTATCATCTAGAAGCTTTTAGAAGTTCACATACTATTGTTTCTCGATGCTAATCTCTCTCATATTGGGGAAGACAGAAATCCATCCTGATCAGTTAAACTAGTTAAAAGTTCGTAATATGCAATATTTTCCTGTTCAAATGTTTCTGATGTTAGGGTTCTTACTGTTCAGAAGCATGGATTTTCAAGGGGTCTTCTCTTTTTGAGATTCAAGTCAAGGTTCAGGTTTTTTATGATTGCAGTTTGTACACTGCATAATTTTGTTGTGAATAAGTTGTTGAAATTCAGTTTTTGAGCTGGGAACTAGGGTTTTTGAGCATAATTCAAAACATTTGGTGAAATTTAGCGTTGTTGATGACACACCGAGAAGTTCATGGCATAAATCAAGCAGTTCATAGCATAAAGCGAGCCTAGAGATTGTTTGGATTCAAAGAAAGATTCAAGCTGTAAGGAAAAAAAGAGGAGAGGTGAGAATGGAAGTAAGCATGCACCAGGCCACCCTTGAAGGCAATTTCCATTTATGTAATTGAAGAACTAAATCAAAGACAATCCCATGCAAAAGCTACCACCACATTTCCAAGACTTTCAATAGGTCAGAATGGAACAACCATAAAGCTGTGTCAAAGCTCATGTTTTTAGAATGCGAATCAAAAGAGAGGAAAAAACTCTAGGAGCTCCGGTAGAAGGAGCAAATTGTAGCCAAATATGTGTATAAAAAAATGGAAAACAGAAGAAAAAGAAAACACAAGAAAGCATTGAGAAAAATCAAACCTGCTTCAAGAGGAACAAGTTATATGAGCTCGAAAGTTGCAGTAAGATTATCAAGGGGCATTACCATCTTGACAATTTCAGACAATTTACTTAGCCATTGATGTCTATAGTCCCATGTAAAACTGAGGCCTACAATTATAGAGAAAAAACAACCTTCCTTTTGTAAGCATACAAATTCCTACATGAATGATTTCAAATAACTAGGTTTAGATCCTACTTGTGAAAATCAGCGGCAGCAAAAAAATTGACATGTTGAAGTCACATCCCTTTCAGTTCCCGCTCCCCATCTACAGAAAAATAACTTGAAAGTCACAAAAGAATTGAACACAACATCCTAATACGGAAAATATAAGCCAAATGTATGTGAACTGGGGGTATGATCCGGAATAGAAGTGACCTGAGGAAGGGCTTGACCCAAATAAGTTGGTTCCTTGGTCATGTACACCACATTGTATTTCCAGGGAAAACCCTCTGATGCATTAATTAGTTTTGGCATGAGCTGGTAAAAAATGGATATAGAGTTATCTACTTTTTTGAACCAGACAGCAAGAATGTTATTTCAGGCGTAGATGAAGGGGCTGGGCTGTTGTACAGAAAGGTCGGTTGGAAAATAGGCCAGTAAGGTGAAAGACCCTTTCAGCTAGATGATGTAGATCCTGTGCAATACTTGGGATAACAGCTAGAGGATTCCCATCAGGATGTGAGAGTGCTCAGGTAAGGTAGATTACTCAAGAAGGGTTCAATAAGCTTCTCAAGATAGACACCCAGTGCCAAGCCAAGTGTTTGTATTTATTTATAAATAATAAATTGTCTAAATGTTGAATGAATTCTCTATCTAGCAAAGTGAAAGTGCCTATAACTCTAATCAGATCCCTTCAAATGTGGTAAAGGGTTTATATTTATAGGCACAGCATGGGAGCCATTGGACCATAAAGTCCAGGTTTTGTAGATCGATTATTCGGAAGTCAACAGTTGGTAGACTTGGTCCATGATTCGCATTGAGTGCCACTACCATGTCTGATCAACGCTTGTCCAAAGTTCACCTTTTCAACGTTCCAAACTGCATCCTCTGTCGTGGCAAGCATGCTTCCTGGCAACAGATGGATATCCTGCAGTTCTTACCCACTGAGTAATGCTAACATGTCACTCACTCATTCCGAATGTCACAGACTCATGTTTGGAATCTTCAGCTTTGTCATGTAATCGATGACAGGGCCAGTTTAATAAAAAGAACTTGCAAACCAATCAGATGACTCTCATTGGGTATAGACTCTCATGGGTTGGTGGTATCTAAGGTGGTGCCCCGGCCTCGTTACTATCTTTTTTGGATCTGAGGCGCGTACTGTCCCAACACAACCATCACCAGAATCCATAACTACAAACTGCTCTTTCTCAATGATATGAAGGCAACAAATCCATAGTTGTGGAAAGTTCTATATTTGCATCTTTATTGTTTCTACATAACAGCAAATTGGCTAGTTTCACGCACTTGTCCATGTTGAACATCTACACATTTCAACATATGTAGAAGAAGACCATTGTTAACACCGGCATACAAAATGAATAAACAGATCAATGACTGTGGCGACCTGCACACAGGCTTTATAGAATAGGGCAGTGAGTAAACTAAATTTCAGCAAGTGTGATGTAGCATACAATAACAGAATACAGTCTTATCCAAGTAAACTAAAATCAATGGCCAGGAAATTATGAAAAGCAATAGATTTCATTAAGAATCAGAAGATATAAATGATGACATATCATACAGGATTAATGGAGATTGGTTAAAATGGAGAATTATGTTGGGTGTGCTCTGCAGTCGAAATATCTCTCAGAAACTAAAAGGAAAATTTTATCAGACAGCTATTTGACCAGATATATATTATGGAGCAAAATGTTGGACAATCAAACAACATAGATGAGAATACTATGATGAATGGATAAAATCACTCCAAAAGATAAGATAACGAATAAATAACATATATTAATATTTAGAAGGTGTACTTATAGAAAAAAAGATGACAAAATAATGTTCAAGATAATTCAAATACTTCAAAATGTAGGCTCAAGGAAATACCTATGAAGAAATATGAATTGATTGTAGATGGAAGAAAGAAAGGAAGAGACAAATCTAGAAAAATACGGAATAATGTGATCAAAAAAATCATTTAAAATTACTTATATTCTAGGAGGATATTACTCTAAATCAAGTAGAAGGGGGACAACGAATTTATATTGGCAATCCCACTAAGTGGGACTTAAAGTTTTGTTATTGTTGTTATCTTATCCATGTACCCGATAGTATTACGAATTTTCATGAGTAGATCAAACAATGGTCAGGCTTCTAGGTGTTTGCATAACCACATATCCACTACCACTTTATCAAACATACCACATAAATCTTCCTTCATTTAATGACGTCTACTAAACATTAATGGCATGTTTGGTTGGTGAAAATAGAAATTTTATTTCCACCTTATTCCCAGTGGAATAAATATTCATCTGTTTGGTTGTACTTTAATACAGAATAAATATCCCCAAAGGAATATTTATTTCCGGATCTCAAAAAATAAAAAATACCATCTTTCCTAAGGTATTTTTTATTTCCGGATATGTGGGAATAACTATTCCCACAACCAAAATTTTTTATTCCCGAATTACCCTCCCTTTTTCCCTCATCTTTCAACTCGATTGATTTCTTGATTGAAAACCCATTTTCTTCCCTCGTCCCCTTTATCTTGATCAAAACCTTCGTCCCCATTTTTCAATCGAAAACCCTCTGTCTCTCTTCACTTGAAACCCTGCTTCCTCATTCATCACCCCTTCGAATTAGCCTCTCTTTTTTGCACCCCTTTCTTCTCTCTCTCCATCTCACGGCTTATTATTTCTTCGTGAGACTTGCCTTCTATATCTTTAATCACTCGTATTCTACAGCTTCGATTTCTCTTCAATATCATGGTCAATTCACATTACAAATCGCTATTGAATGTAAGAATTTTTGAAACTTCTGCAAATCCATAGCTCCATTGAGTATCCAAAACCCTAGTTTGAATTCGTTATTTGATTGATCAAATTTATGAGAAATTATCCCATATATTTGTAATTAGGAAGTGAAAAAACCTAGTTTTATTTGTTCATTGATGCAATCGGTAATAGTTTGCTGAAATATCTGTGAGCAAAGCACGTAAGATGGAGAGCAGAGTACGAAGCTCTGTTTTGTCATCCATATTCATTCATTGATGCAATCGGTATTCGTTTGGAACCTTTTTTGGTGATATTGCATCAAGTTGGGCTTAAGTTTCTCCGTGTAAAATTCAAACCAATCATCCACGCCTGAAACGTATTTTAATGCCCGAAAGTTGGATAGGATGGCTTTTACGTAAAGATTATATTGCCCTCAATTTTTATGAAATACAAGATGCTTATTGAATGATAAGAAACTAGTCTTTGCATGTGTTGAGCTTCCACACTAGCTATGCAATGACACATGCATCTATATGTTGGTTCCCAAAACTTCAAATAAAAAAGCAGCTATAACGTATAAAAATATATCTTTAAACTTCAAAGACTCAAAAAGTATAATCACTTGCATTTTTTCCTTATATTTGCATATGTTGTGATTTTTTATTGCAATTCATCGATCAATTACGCTTCAACTTTTCCAATAAGAAGAAAAATAAGACAACAGCCATGCTAATGCAATGGATTAATATTTGCCATACTATTTGGTGGTTTTTATATGTCTTAAGTGCAATCTCAATTATTGGACAATCTAAACTTACAATCATGAGGTTTTACAAATTTAACTTTTATGAAAAAGGAGAATATATCAATAGAATCATACACGATAATGATATGACTTGTATTACTATGTTGAGAATTAGTAAGCCCTCATTTTTTAAATTGTATGAGATGTTGAAAAATTTTGGGGGACTTCGTCCATCAAAACGCATGTTTGTTGATGAGCAAGTGGCAATATTCTTGCACATCATGTAAACAATAGGATGATTGCACAAGTTTTAAGAGATCGAGTGAAACAGTGAGTAGAATATTTAATAATGAATTAGTTGCAATAATATGTCTGCAAGCACAATTATTTGGATGGCCGGTACCCATTGCTAAGAACTGTACAAACGAGAGATAGAAGTGGTTTTCGATACGATAATCATTTCATATATCTATTGTTATATCTACGTGATAAATGTACAAGACAACTCATTCGAATTTGATGTGTATTTGTAGAATTGTTTAAGCGATTTGGATGGAATATATATAAAAATAAAGGTCCCTATTGCAGACAAACCTAAATATCGAACTTGTAAGGGAGATATAGCAATAAACGTGTTAGGAGTATGTACTCATGACATACAATTTATATATGTGCTCCTTGATTAGGAAGGATTTGCGGCAGACTTAAAATTTTACGAGATGCACTAAATAGAAGACATGGATTGAAAGTTCCAAACGGTATGATTTTAAATTATTGAATCCAGCATGTTTTCTTGGGATGTTATTGTATGTAATGATATACAGTGTTCTCATATAGATACTTATTACCTAATTGATGCGAGATATACAAATTGCAATGGATTTCTTGCACCATTTAGTGGGCAAAGATACCATTTAAATGAATGGCGTCAAGGCCACCAGCCAAGAACAACCGAGGAATTCTTCAATAAAAAACATGCAGCTACTTATAATGTTATCGAAAGGTGTTTGAGATTGCTAAAAATGCGGTGGGGGATCCTTAAAAGTCTATCATTTTATCCTGTCAGAACACACAATCAAGTTATTATTGCTTGTTGTCTGCTGCACAATTTTATTAGAAATGAAATGGATTATAATCCTATTGAGAATGAATACAATAATATGTATCAGGAGGATTTGGTCGATGAATATATGGATATGATAACACAACTTGATCATACTGATGGTTGGGGTGAATTCAGGAATAATTTGGCAAATTCTATGTTTAACGAAAGGAGATATCATTGAATCCTATACGTAACACATTCGATTTGAGTAGTAGCAACTATTACTATCATCTATGTGTATTCATTTTATATGTTCTTGTTGATTTATTTGAAACTCTATTTTGGCAATTAGACCTGTTGCTTTAATTTCAGATGTTCAATGCATAATCTGATATGTTATTGTATTCACTTATTCATCATTAAAACAGATAAAGGTATTTAAGCATATTACAATCTGATAAAGATATGAAAAGAAGATGAGAACTTTATAAAGAAGATACTCTCGTTGCTAGTATAGTTAAGTTGTATAATATAGGTACAAATAATACTGATAATGGATTTAAGTTGGATTATTTACATGAGTTAGAGAGGATTTTACAACAAAAACTATTAAATTCGGGGTTAAAGGCAATACCATACATTGCATCCAGAATAAAGGTGTTGAAAAGGGAATGGAGCATCGTTACATAATATAATAAGGGGCACAACTACTTCTAGATTTGGGTAGGATGATGCATGGAAAATGGTTGTCGCAGAAAATCTCATATGAAGTGCAAATATATTGGTAAATTTTACATTTTATATAAAATTAGTGGTATGTATATTTTGGTTGAAATTTAGTTTAATATGTATTTTTTTTTATAAAGAGCCACAAGGTAGCTGCAATTTGGTGAAAGAAATCGTTTCTATATTTTGAAGATTTGTCAATGATTTATGGAAAAGATTGTACAATAGGGGCAATGCATAAGCCGCCAATGATATCATTGCAGAACTTCAGAACAATGGACCGGAAAACGAGCAATTCAACGTGAATAATGCTGTAGAATTGGGGAATGAAGCCTTACTTGGTGGCGATGAATTTCCTAGTCAAAGTACCCCGCTAGTTACAACACGAGTTGCACAAGGGACGTCTAGGAAACAGAAGGTTAACGTAAATGTCAAGACACTATCTGATTGTATTCTTCAAGCTGCCAATGTATTGAGCACAAACATGCACGAGGTTAGTGCAATGTTGAGCAAGAGTATAGCAACCGACAGACATGAGCAAAGGACAGAAGAATTGTATGCATTATTGTTTGAGATTCATGAGCTATTCATGAGTGAAAGGAACACAATTTATACAAAATACATATTTGATCCAAGAAATATGGTGGCCTTGTTTAATCTTCTACCGGAACAACTAGAATGGATCAGATAATATTTACAGTAAAATATATACGTAATCGTGGAAGATATTTTGTGACAATTGCTTATTCAAGAGCAGATTTTGTGGCAGCAGTACGCATGAGCAATATCATTTCTATCCTCTCTGGTTTATTGCCCCTTGTGTCACTTCTATCTTATCTTGTTGCAACTTGTTGATGGTAATGATGGTGAACTGGATGGATTTGTGATTGTTTGGGGTTTTGATTTCATTTTGATCGCTGTGAGATCTTATTACTCTCTCTCTCTCTGTTTGTACTAATATATTTTTTATTATATTTAAAGTGTGCATTGCACTTACAGATTAAGGAATTTGTCTCATTGGGGTTTTGATTCGTGTAACTTTCGTAACACCTCTAGTATGAAAATCCCACATGTTTATCAAGGCAGGCCATGGCAGAGCACTCATGCTACTTTCTATGGCGGCAGTGACGCCTCTAGTACCATGAGTAAGTAGTAAAACTACACAAAATTGCCTTTGGTTTCTGACCCATATCTAGGCATTATACTCTGTTTCCTTTCTCTGCTTAATGGTTGTAAAATATGGGCATACAGCTTCAATATTCTTCAAGATTAGCAAATCTGTTGAATAGGCACCACTGATTTGACTGGGGTCCTCGGAATTTCTTCTGTTTTGCTTTCCCAGCTGAAGGATTTAGTTGCTTTTATTCTGGGATTGAATCACTTGGCCCATATTTTGGCATTTCATCACATGGCTTTAGCATGAATTGTTTTGATGAGTTTCAGAAACAAAACATCAGAAATAATTTATTCATTGCTTCCTTTATGGGACTGTTCATGAGCACCAGTGCTAATCCCATTTGAGAAAATTGCTCATTTCTTTCATCACTACGTTCTAAAAGCACCATTTCACAACAGATCTAGTGCGACACAAACTAACGAATTTCATAAAATAATTTTTTTT
>JAODPA010016535.1:970-30267 GCA_025585075.1 Nepenthes mirabilis
AATTAAGGATATTTAGATTATTATATTTATATTTATATTTTTATTAGTAGTGGATGTGTTATATATTGATTTGACACTTAAATTTTTTCTGTGACCGGATTTGGATATTAGTTATAGATTTTGGGTTCAGGTCGTTACACTTGGTAATTTTTGAGTATTAAAAATAGGTAATGCAGGCACATCTCGAATTGTTGACTATGATGACGTGTGTCTCATTACTAACAATGGAGCCAAGTTATTGTTGAGGGATGTATGATACATTTCGGATATTTAGCTAAATCTAATTTCAATGGGGAAGCTCAACAATGAATGATTTTGCAACACTTTCTGTAAAGGGGCGTGAAAGTTAACTAAAGGATCTCTAATAGTAACCTCGAAAAAAAAAGTTTTCAATTTGTATGTGTTGTAAGCCTCTATTTGAACTGGAGATATAAATGTCATGAGAATTGAGAAGCCTTCTGATTTGTGGCATCGGTGGTTGAGTCACATGAGCGAAAAGGGGCTAAACTGGCTTGCTAAGGACTTCCTTTGGGGTGTGAAGGAAGCAAAACTGAAGACTTGCACTCATTGTATGGTAAAGAAGTAACGAGTTTTATTCCTTGGAAACTCATCCACAAAGAAGGCTGATCTTCTTGAGTTGGTCCACACCGATATATGTGGCTCTTTCAAAGTAAAAACATTTAGAGGAGTACTGTACTTCATCACATTTATCGATGATTGTTCAAGAAAATTATGGATATATCTGCCGAAATCGAAGGATCAAACCCTTGACTTCTTCAAATAATTTCATACCTTGATTAAGACGTAAATATGAAAGAAGTTAAAGTGCATCCAAAGTGATAATGGTAGTAAATATATTATAACATTTGACGCGTATTGTTAGACACACGAAATATATGGATAATATGCTCATTGTTGGCCGAAATTTCTCCTGGATCAACGAATGAAAGTAACAGCTCAGGAAATCCTTTGCCATGAAGAATTTAGAGCTGATGAAACAAATTTTGGGTATTAGAATATTTCTCGACCGTAAGGTAAGGAAACCGTAGATATTCTAATAGAGTTATATGGAGAAAGTGCTTTAATGTTTCAACATGGAGAAGTCAAAATTGGTAAGCACTCCATTGACTAATTATTTTAAACTGAGCAACCAGCAATACCCTTCCATAAATGATAAAAAGACAAGCAAGAGCGGCATACCTTACTCTTTGACTGTGGACAAATTGATGTATGTTGTGGTGTATATGAGACTGAAGATTGCTCATGTGTTAATACGGTCAACATTTTCTATCAAATGGTGATAAAGAGTATTGGCCTATAGTAAAATAGATATTGAGGTATCTCCGAGAAACTTTTAAGTTGTGTTTATGTTTCGAATTTGATAATCCACTTCTAGTTGGGTATACCAATACAAACATGGAGGACAATGTTGACTCTTAGAAGTCCACCTTGGGATATTTAGTCATATTCACGGGAGGAGCTATCTCTTGGCAATTAAAGTTGTAGAAGTGTCTTACTTTCTCGATTATTGAGACAGAATTCATTGCTGTGATAAAGACAAGTAATGAAATGCTATAAATGAAGAAGCTCATCCGGAAACTTAACTTCAAGTAGAAGCGATATGTGGTATTTTATGACAATTAAAGCACAATTTACCTTTGAAAAAACTCGTCATTTCCTTCCAAATCGAAGTATGTTGATGTGAGGTATCATTCGGTGTGGAATATTATTGTCTCAGAGTTATTGACGCTTGATAAGGTTAGGACTAAAGAGAATGGATCGGATATAATAAATAAAGTGTTGCAGAGAGGAAAGCTTGAAACTTACCGAATCATTATCGAGATGATGATGATTGCCTTCACACGGTCGTGAGAGAAAATTTATTGGGTTATGAGTTACTCCTGTGTGGGTCCATACCCATTTGATATGCCGTCTGATAGTTCGGATGAGGTTAGACAAGTACAGTACGGTTATCATGGACTTTTTAAATTAGAAAAAAAAATTATATTTTCTTTAATTGGGAAAGATTTTATATGATTTTGATTTTATTTGGTAAAGTTTTATTAGAAAAATGTATCATATTATTTTCTGATTGTGAGATATTGTTAGTTAGAAAATTATATTCATTTTCTAATTAATTTAGGATAAAAGTTTTATATAAGGATCCTAACTCTAATATTAGAGATATCATTAATGAGCTGAATGAAAATGAAGAGAAAGAAAGAGGAAAGGGAGAAGAGTAAGATTTGTGTATTCGATTGAGTTTTGAATCGTATTTCAGTTTTCATCGATCTTGGGTATACTATTTTTGGAATTAATAAAAACATTTTAATGGTTATATTTTTTACCCTTTCATATTGTACTCATTGTTACTCGGTCTATTTGTTACAAGGTATCTAGTTCTTATGTTTATGGGCTTTGTATCACTGAACTGATTGTATAGTGTTGATGTTTTTTAATGTATTATTCCATGATTTTTTTCTCTTATTTTTAAAAGGATTTTTCACGTGAAAATTACGTCTGGTTTCATTATTGATGATTGTTTTATACTTATTGTGAATTGTTAATTGTTTCATTGTAGTTCAAATAAGCGGTCTAGATTTTAACATATTGTAACTCCTCATTAGGTGTGCTGAACATTATCTTGCCACAGGATTAGTACTCTCACTCTATCTTGAGCATAACGTTACATTATGGTGGAGGCTCAAATTAATATTGATAGAAGTGTGTTTACCCTAGGCATGTGGGATGCGTTTAAAGGGGAACTTAAAAATTACTCTATCAGGTGAATGCCAAGAAGATAGTTGAGAAGCTGTGGCCTAAAGGACACATGATCCACTAAGTAACTATGTAATAAGTAGAAGAACTTGATGTGGTAGATCCCTAGCATGCAAGAGAAGATCACCTTCTATCTAATTCATACATGGCTTCCAGGGACGAGCAAAATTAAGAGTTGAAGCATCTTAGTATACAAGACTGCTTTGGCCATAACTGTGTTGGAGTTCCCAACTGAGTTTCAGTATAACTTTGAGAAAGATAAAGCAAAAAAAAAAAAAAGTTCTAGCAAAGGTGAGAGAGAATAACGGGTCTACATCTAAAGACAAATTTAATGACAAAAAGAGTTATAGTATAATAGGAAATATGATACTGAATATATAGGCCTCATAAGTACTTTTTTGGCAATATAGAATACAAAGAAAGATTATCCTCACAATAGTTAAACGCGTTTATCTCCACCTATGTAAACAAGTCACAAGAGGAGGCACAGATGGGATCAATGCAGCTCCTTAACTTCATCTCACGGAAGGTCAATGCAACTTGACTCATTTTAACAACCAAGGGCAACAGAGTATTTAATGGACATGGATAAAAGCTTGATGTTTTTAGAAGCCAGGGTGAATGGGCAGCTACCAAAGTGGTGGATACAGTCGATTTGCATAACTTCATCATTTCAAGTGAAATACAAGATTGGGATCGATGCACCAATGAGCTAGGCTAGCTTAGGAACCTGGGTATGCACAAGACAATGCCTCTTATGGGTGGGATACTATTATTAGCCTAGGATGTGAGATGATGTCGACGGTTATACACAGACTTGTTTTGTATGCCAATAAAATAGAGTAGAAACAACTTGCCGACTTACTAGAATTCCTTCTGATTCCACCGCGATCATGAAAGTAGGAGTATGGATTTCATTATGGCATTATCTAAGAAGGAATGCCATAAATCTATAATGGTGGCAAATCACTTCTCTAAGTAGGACACTTCATTCGTGTCCCGTGGGGTTGCACAAGACAGAAAGTTACTTGCTCTTCAAGCACATTATAAAGTATTGGAACCGTCCTCGAGCATTATTAGTGATTACGGCCCCCATTTTATAAAAATATTTTAGAATTATCTTTTTAAGATCACGATGTTAAATCTATACTTTTCTACAAATTTCAACCTGCTGAATAACAATCAAACAGAGTGGGTGCCAATAATGGAATTGGGCCAAGTGGAGATGATTCTCCTACACCCTATGACAGAGTGAATCGGCACAACAAAGCTTGTTTAGGATACCCATTCCCCCACAATAGTGGCAATAAGATGCATAAGATGCTAGCTAGTTGGCCTACAAATTTGCCAAAAGTATTAGATTTTGGTCACTCTCTTATTGGTTTCAATAATGGATAGTCATCGGATAATCATATAAGATTTGTGCAATGATTGCAATGTTCGCACAAGTGAAGCATGTGTGGTGAGTGCCCAAGGGTGACCGGGCACCGACTCCGAGGGTGTCTGAGCGTAGCCTATAGTATAAAACACGCTCAATGCATTTTAGGGTTGACAAAATATTTTTGAAATCATTTTCACGCAAGGAGCGTCACATAGAGAAAAAGAAGAGAAGAATAGAGAAGATGAAAATGTTCGATATCCAATTGAAATCTGATTTGAGTTTTGTTCTTTATCAAGGTCGATTACATTGTTCTAAAGATAATTTATAGAGCGTATTTTTATTTGATTGATTTTATTTCTCATTGTATTTCTTTTGTGGGTTATTGAGTGTGTTGAGAGAGAGTTGTAATCACTTATTCTTCATTTGGAATTGTGGTAAAAGGATTTTGGAACGGGTTCTTTATAACCAGTACTTTTATAGTGGATTTGTTTATAATTTATCTCGTAATTATTTCATTAGTTGAAAAAGATTTTTCACGTTAAAAATATTATACATTATTGTATTTCTTATACTCACGAGTTTGGTGACTGACATGTGATAAGGGGTTCATATTTTATTTCGCTGCGTTGAGTTGTGTGTATCCGAATCGGATTCCAACGAGTGGTATCAGAGATTATAAAATTTTAATTTGATGGTATCAACGCTGAGGAGCTTGCCTTTTTGTGTTAAGTAATTTAATGGGAAAAATAGTTTCATTTTTTGACAGGAAATGGGAAAAATAGTTTCATTTTTTGACAGAAAATGGTAAAAAATATTTTGATTTGAAAATAAATAGTGAAAGCATTTCAGAGTAAGAAAGGTAAGTCGAAAAATATGACGGAGGAAGAGTGGTAGGATAAGAGGGATCTTACTAATTGTATGATTAAATTGTATCTCATGGATAACACTCTTCAAGAGATCGTGGTAAATCCAAATACTTGACAATAAGGTTGCATGTGAAGAAATTTTATGGCATGCGTTTGTCAAAAAGGGAAAGTTTCGAGAATCTTGGATGAGTTTAACTGGATTTCGACACAAATATCAGCTCTTGATGAGAATATCAAGGAAAAAAATAAAGCGTTGGTATTACTAGCTTCTTTGCCGACCTTGTATGATCATATTGTCACCACGCTACTATTTGAAAAAGACACGCTCAACCTGAATGAGGTTATCACTCCCTTACTTATGAACGAGTCAAGGCAAAGTTTTGAGGTTCCGAAGGAGTGGAGGTTCTTGGTATCCACTAGCGGTTGGGAATAAGGGAGATTGAGAGATCGATGCAGCAAATCGGAGATAAGCAATGGTTAATTTAAGTTTCAAGATATAAAATACTTCCACTGTGGTAAGAAGGGCCATATAAAATAGGATTGCTCTAAGAGGAAGCTAGAGAATGAGGACAGAGGAAAGCGTCAAGAGAGGAGGGATCATGATAATAATGATCGGGCCTTTATCGCTTTCTATGAAGACCTTCTGGTTGTCCATACAGGGGGGCCACGGAGCCTTTCGAGCAAAGAGACAAATTGGATGCTGGATAGCGATTCCTCACACCATGTGACATTGATGAAGTCCTTTTTCACAAATTATATGCCTAAGGATTATGGGATATTAAAGACAAGTAATAATTGTTCGTCGAAGGTTGTTGGCATCGGGGATGTTAAATTGTGGACAAGTAACGGGACGAAACTCATGTTGAAGGGCATGTGATATGCCCCAAATTGATGGTTGAATGTGATTTCAATTGAAAAGTTTGATGAATAAGGCTTTTGTAAGGCATTCGGAAAAGGTTATCGGAAACTCTCTAAAGGTACCTCATTTGTGGTAGGGTGAAGCAAGCGATGAAACTAGTACTTAATAAAAATTTGGGTTGCCAAGGATAACGCTAAGGTAGATAATAGGGATATTAGTCAAGGTAGCAAGAAAAGGAGGCTGAGAAGGAGTGAAAGGGGGAGTGAATCTATCACCAAGGAGAAGCCAAAAGGAAATGAGAATATTCTAGGTTCGGTAAAGCGGAAGAGGGTATTATTCAAATTTATGTAGGCTGATCTGGGATCCCGTCGGAGGGGAAGTTGTCGAAGGGCAAGCATGACGATCACCGAATAAAGGCGAAGGATCCCCTATAAGGTCGTGAGGAAAAGTTTGTTGGGTTTTGGTTACTCTTTTATGAGTTTTAATAACAAATGGACAACCATCGGAGGATCGTGTGATGTTCTTGCGATGATTGCGGTGTTCATGTGTGTGGCGAGTGTGCAGGGGTGACCGTGCATCGAGTCAAAAGGCGTCGGAGCATGATCTGCTGTAAAAAATGCGCCCAATGCATCTTAGGGTTAAAAAAAATTTTGAAATTATTCTCATACGATGAGTGCTACACAGAGAGAGAGAAGAGAATAAGAGAGAAGAGGAATAAGTTTGACATCCGATTGAGATCCAATTTGAGTTTCGTTTTTCGCCAAGGTTAGATATATTGTTTTATAGACAATTTTTAGAGAATATTTTCGTTTTGTTACTTTTATTTTTCATTATATTTCTCTTGTGAGTTGTTGGATATGTTGAGAAGGGATTGTAATCACCCGTTCTTCACTAGGGATAGTAGTGAAGAGATTTCGGAATGAGTTCTTTATAATCGGTACTTTTATAATAGATTTATTCGAAATTTGTCCCATGTTTTTCCAATAGTTAAAAAGGATTTTCTATATTAAAAACGTTGTACATTATTGTATTTCTTATATTCACGAGTTTGGTGGTTGACGTGTGATAGGGGGTTCAGATTTTGTTTCGCTACACTGGGTTGTATGTATCAAGGTCAGATCCCAACAAAAAGGTGGAATAAGCATATGGATACTGCAATAGCCCACTTGACCAAGGATTCCAGAAAATAAGAAATGGGTGGACTAACATCAAAGGCTTCTAGAAATCCAACTTGGTGACCTCCTCATGGTGAAGTTATTACCCAACAGTTCAAACCATTTATGCAAGTGCACAAGGGGCGTGAAGAAGTTAAGGAAGATGTTTGATCGTGTACAATTGCTACTAAAGCTCCACATCCTTCCAGTCTTCCATCTGAGTTTTCTGAAGCCCTGTCACACAAGCTTGGACAATCCTAGCAGATGCTAGTCTCATCGAGCCCAACAGCAATAGTGAAATCACGCGACAAGGAGGTTGAGAATATCATAGCTAATTGTACAGCGAGGTGAGAGGGGTTCCCTACTATGCCGAGTACCCAGTGCTATGGAAAGGGTTGTTTGACAGTACCTAACAAAAACTTCTACACTGCCTCATATTTATAAAGCATGGTGGAAGAACTCCTTTACATTGTAGAGCTGCCTAGGCTAGTGTGAAATATTCTAGAAAACCTTGAAAAGTGTAGAGACAAGTGAAAGTTCCAAATATGAAGAATTCTGGATACTATACTAGAATATTTTAGACGATGAAACTTATTAGAAGATCCTACAAAATGCTTTTGTGGGTGTCCTTTCGTATTCCTTGTTTGCCTTCCAGTCAGTTTGTGCTCAGGTACGTCCATCAGGCCAACTTAGTGACTCCAAAGGAAACGGAAAGGTGTTGCCAAGTGCCACACGGTTGATCAAGTCAAAGCGTCATCAATGAGAACAAGCTCCCACTACCATACCCCAGCAGCACCTTCTTTGTCTTCAGGGGATACTACTGCATTGAAATCCCCAGTAAACAGCCAAAGGTGAGTACATTGAACAGAAAAATCTTCCAATCTTCTGAAATCTTCTTCTCCGAGCAGCTCCATTCATCCCATAAACTGCCGAGGCAAGTCCACAGAATGAGTAATCAGCAGCCTCCACTAACAATCCGTTACTTCTCCAGAAACATTTTAGAAAGAAACATTCTTCATCATGTGATAGCTGTTGAGCCATCCTTGATCCTTGGAAGAGTGATATACTACACATTTGCAAACGCGAAGCCTTCACAATTTATTTCTGGCAATCAATGCTTTATTTCATTATTTGATGAGGGTTACTTAAGTTCATCACTGACGCAGAACAACCAAGATCTAAGTGTTGGGGTTCAATATCCGGATGCACCCGACCTGGCCCAACGAAACAAACTCGAACCTCCCGTCAATCATTAGCTACCAAATTTGTGAGCACAATAAATAAACAATGCATAACAATTTTTAACGTAGAAAATTCTTTTCAACTAAGGAAAAAATTATACGATAAATTGCGAACAAATTCACTATAAATAGTGCTGGTTACAAGAACCCCTTCGAAAATTCTTTCATTCAAAACTTGAGTGAAGAATGATTAAATACAACTCCCTCTTAATACACTTGACAACTCACGAAAGAAATACAACGAGAAAAAGAGTAATCAAACTAAAATACAAATCCAGAAATCACCTCTCAAACCATGTGTCTGACTTTGGTGAACAATGAAATTTAAATCGGATCTCAACCGAATTCCAAATATCTTTCTCTTCACTCTTCTTTTCTCTTCTCTCACTATATGGCGTCCCTTGTGGAGAAATATTTCAGAATTCTTTAGAATAAACCCCAAAATTATGTTCGCATAATTTTATAAATCTTGGGCGTGCTCGAGTGCTCGTTGAGCGCTATTCAAGTGCCAAGCCTCTGGAATCAGCACTTGAATGCCAATCAAGTGGGGATTAGGCGCGCATATACTGAAATTTGCGCCTGAGGTGCATATCAGGCATTGCTCAGGTGTCCACATTCTGGAATTTCTGCCTCTTCACCACTCGAGCGAGTCTCGACTGCCCGACTCAACTATTGCCTCCTGGCTGCTTGCCGGGCCTACTCTGTATGGACGAGCACTTCAATTCTCACACGAATTTGGCGCGATCTTTCGATAACCACCCATTTATTGGAATACACATCGGGGGAATGATCAAAAAATCCAACTCTAAGAACATAAAAAATTCAGATCTGAATCAGATTAGTGTTCAGGGCATTTTTAGGAGAAGCCAAAATTTTTGGACTGATCTACGGCTAAGCGATGGGTACTGGTTACGGTTTTTGGTGATTTTAGTGGAGGAAACTTAATAATCTTTGAACAACGCGATTTAAAAAAAAACCCAATATTTTAATCGTATGAGTTAATGAACAAGGGCATTGTCCGGTGGAGCCAAGCACTCGGAAACGAGGCGTCGCGGCGCTGACGTCGCCGATCGGCAGAGGTTTGATCTAATTCAACGTTAGCCTTTTTTAAATAATACACAAGTGATGTATAATCTAAAATCCAACGGCTAGATTTCCTCTTATATAGACACACTTAGAGATGCGACAACGACTTCATTTGGAGGACTTGGTGGAAGAAGCTGACGAGCGGCGGCAACCCTAGAGACTTCTCTGCATTTTTCTCTCTCGTTGCGGCAATCGGCAACAAATTCTTTTGATTTAGTGAGCTGATTTTTCGAGTAAGCTATTTAGCTTTTCACTAAGTTTCGTTCGTTTCGTTCTTCGTGGTATTAAACAATGTCGAAGGACTAATATTATTCTTAAAAGTCGTTGTTCTTCGATTTTCTTACACCCTCGTCAAATTGAATGCTCAATGCTGAAGTAGTAACTCCATTGTTAAATATTGAGGATTTTTGTTCTTCGTTTGAATTAATATTTTCCCGTAGAAATCACCAAGCTTCCGTGTTGGGCGTGAGATATAATTTTCATCAATTATTATGGCCTAATGTTTTTATTGTAATTAATGCACATTAAAGTTTCGGATAATACTCGCCCACCATTTTCTAGCGATGCGAGTATATTTCTCTCGCAAGCAGTGAGGTATTGTTGTCCTTCGTCAGAATTAGTATTTTTTCGTACAAATCACCATACTTACGGGCCGTGCGTGCTCCAGTCTTTTTAGATAGAAACAGATTATTTTGTAAAGTCATTCATTATTCTCATTTTCCAATCTTATTAATTTGCTTATATGCTTTGTTAATGCTGGTCGTTTTGAATTTTGAGAACATCGATGAAATAATCGATCGGCTGTGAGGCATTATTTTAGATGTTTGATATTTTATATGATTATTTATTAAATTGATTTTAGAAAAAAAATATATCTGGTGAAAGTGTCACTTTTTTGGTACCAACGTATGAATGTATGAGTGTGGACATCCTATAAGTCTGTAAACGTGATAATCCCGGAGGGTGGTTCTGAAGTTGTCCAAACTGTAACCTTTTAGTTAATGTGCTATGAGAAGTCATGTTATTAATGCATAAAGGCACCAAGGCAGGCCAGCATGGAAAAAGCAGCATAGCTGTGGTTACGACCCCACTAAATAGAATGGGAGTGGAGTTAGCTAATAAACAAATTTTGATTATGAAAATTTGATACTTGGGAAGCAATTGGAGGCCGAAAAGCGGGAAAAAAGTGCAATTTGTACGGTACGATTTTTATTATTTGCTCTCTTATCATTTTATTTTCCCACTGTTTCTACAACCAAATAAAATGACTAATGAATGCTTCACTGGATGTTTCGACGTGCAGACATGATGCAACCAAATCTTATGTATCTTCAGGTTAATTTGATGAAATCAAATCTTCAGTTGTTGTAAAACTTTAACCGGAAAACCATGAAGTATTCTGAAAATTTCTACTTGTCGCAATAAAGTTCTACCAAAACTGTAAATTTTATACTGTAAATTTAGCTTATATAAAATCTTCTGAGACTTTGAAATTGCAGAAATACTTGGACTATGATCTCTTATATGTCCAAATATGAATATATGGACTAAGATCTTTTATATTCAATCCTTAATTATGAACTGCTTCCATTTTTAAAAATAAAAAAATAAAATACAATAAAATTAGAAATCACAATCTGTATGAAAATTTGGTTTCATATGCAACCAAATTTGATGGAGCATTACGCAATCACAACCCATTTAATCATGGGTAAGAAATTTGCATTGTTCCTATGAAAATAAAGAATGTTCAAAAAATAAAATCAACAAAAACGAAATCACAATATCCTAGCATTTTTATATGCATATATCCTGAAATGTTTGTCTGACAGAAATGTTCTACAGTCTTAGATGTGTGAATCATATGTACATTTCTAGTACAAGGGCGAGCAGAGTAGGTGTATTGGAGACGGTAAAATGTTCCGCTTGATTCTGGGGGAGTTGGTGTGTATCCTTCAGAGTAGTAACTGGAGTTCGATGCCTGTGAATAGTTGGATTCAGAAAACATCACATGTTGTCTCTGAATAAATTTGCAGTTTGTTAGCATTGTAGAATTTTAATATTGCACAAAAATATACACGAGACAGTTTGAAATTGAAAGTGTAGGCTAAAGTGCTACACGAAAATATATTTATGCCGTTGGCAATTGCATTAGTAACATTGGGTGCTGAAACTAGAGAATATTTTGATGTATGGACATGCCTTCCATATTCCCAGTAGCAAGTTCAGAAGCAGTATTTGGGTTCACGGCAGTTTCCTATGACAAAGTCAAAAATTGAGATGTTGGTTTTAATACAAAGCATAATCTGATGTTCTGAGACAATTTAGTCGGGCAAAACTGATTTCATTGCACAGAATCAGTTTACACATCAACTGAGTGAAAAACAGAGCTGTTATTCGACAAAAGCAGATTCAGGATCAGTAGCAGGTTCACTTACTTTGGAAGCCAACCTTGTGTTCCAATTGTCCATTTTTTATGTTTTCTTCGTTTAAAACAACCTTTTGGCCATCTTGTCGTCGTTGGTTCTCAGCAATGCCTCACACCCTTTATACTTTCATCAAGATTTGTGTCGGGATAAAATGACTTGACTTTTATTGAACCCAGCATTTGAAAAAATATTGGATCATCTGGACAATCTAAGGCCTTGGCCTTCATCTCTTCGACCCAACATTTGAAAAATATTGGATCATCTGGACAATCTAAGGCCTTTGCCTTCGTCTCTTCTCCCCCATAACAATCATTTGCAATGCATGGATGACTACAAATAAACTTAGCTGAAACCTAGCTCGACCAAGTTTGTGAATCCTCTATATTCGGGACATCCAATATTTTCACATGTGGAGCATCATTCCTTGCGTTTTGAATTTACTCTGTCATTATATACTTTTCCAATATGGATATTATGTCATGCATGTTAAACACCTATAGAGTTTGATGAAGATCCCTAAGGTTTTCGACATGGTATTCTCACATCATGCTCTTCGATTATGTGAAAATAAATATTCCTAAAGTTTCAAATAGTGAGCATCTATACTCCACAATTGCATTTTTAGATCGGAAAAAAAAAAATCAAAATTTAGTAGTTGGGTCCATATGTAATTCTAAGATATCAATAAACTCTTGTTAGAAAAGTGTACACAAACTTAATAATTTTAGAAACTTGTTTTAGCTTGAAAATTATTTGCGAATAAATTTTTAATGCTTGAATTACCATAGGACAATGATTAATTATTAAATTAGAAATTTTTTTGCCTTAATTCATACTCTGTGGTCAACTTTATATGTGTTTTTTTTTAGATATTCTATCCAAATAAAAAAAAAAATCCTTGCATATTATGATCACGTTTTATATGATTCATGATATCAGTGTTGAGACTTTTACTAAATTACATGTTTCTTAATTTCCTACTTAAAAGATAATTTTTGTATAACATGTCATCTATTTATGCTTTAGCCAGCAAATTCGTCTAACTAGAAGTGTCTTTTTTGGCGGATGCTATTATAGACCATGTACTTTGAAATTGCTTTTCATCAATATGTCAATACATTCATTTATTGAATTTAGAAAGCAAGGTATCACCGCCTTCTAAATGTTAAGTAGTATTTTACATAATATTCCATGTGTATAGTTCATACCAAACTAGAGGCATTACTAACACAAGTGCTTTGAACATCGTAGCATTTTGATATGAAAAGTTTGCTTTGGAAAGCTCATCCACCATTGTACTTTAGAAATATTTTAAATGACTATATGAAAGAGTTGGTTATTTTGTTATATAATAATATCGCTCTAACTGTAACCATCACCCTATAATTGATAAAACATATGAAAAATACCAAATGGTTACAAACCTTTGTCGCGTGGGGTATGACTTCTAATCCTTGGTTGTAAACTTAGCATTACTCCAACTTTCAGCTTCTACAATGACAAGTTCGAGTATCAAATGATCTCAACTTCTCACCATGTGCCACACCAATTAGATGGTTGTGGGTTGTTGAAACCTCACTCTGTGATATAAAGATGTGCCTTATTTTAGAAAGCTCAAGTTGGTAATTGTGTTTTTTAAGAAAATTAGTTACATACATTTTTTTGGTATCCCTAACAAGAACACAATTCATTTAGGTCAGACAATTACAATGTGTTTTCCACCATTGTCCATTTTAAGCCTATCTTTCGTTCGGTAGGCACATCATTTCTTTTGAATAATAAAATGTCATAGAACCCCCGTTTTTATTAATTTTAGATATTCCGACTAAGTATTTGTGTACTGTTGATCCGCTCTATGCTCATGTTACTCACAAAACTGTCAAATATCATCCATACTATTGGAAGACATGCCAAATGATAAGGTGTAATTATCTATAATATGAACTTGGAATTTGTTTAAACATTAACATGTAACGTACACTTTCAACAAATAAGTATAAATAATATTTTACGAGCAATATTATAGGACCCAAATCATGATAATTCCTTACTACAACTAATAGAACAACATTACGATAGAATAAATTGCATACCATATGTAGCGAATGCTGTTGAACTTCTCTATTGCCCTTAGATGAATGAATCACCATCACCCCTCACCATGGATGTCGTGTTACATATATTTAGCCGTAGCGAATGCTGTTGAACTTCTCTCTATTGCCCTTAGATGAATGAATCACCATCACCCCTCACCATGGATGTCGTGTTACAAAAAAGATTGATTGGACGTGAACAATAGCGTTTAATATAACTTCTAAACGACGCATTGGTGAAGATTTGGAGGATATAATTAAATTCTATGTAGTTCTTACGCTTATTGCATTGTTTTGCAGACAAAGTAATATTTAATCATTTTTAATTTAGTTTCATACGACGTATCTTCGACAAATTTTGAAAACTGTTATCAATTTTGGTATGTCGATGTCAACTTTTATAATTTGCACCGCACAATTTCCCAGTTGTGATGAAAATTGAGATGTTATTCAATAATCTTGTCTTACTGCGTAATTTTGTTTTTAAACAAAAACTAAAAGAGCTTGAAAAACCCAAATACAACAGCCCTACACAGCAGAGTCAGATTTCCGCGCCTGAACACAGCACGGGGGGAATACGGGGCCGAAATTCAAAATAAGTACCGCGTGCCATTTATTTACACTCAATACTATAACTATAAAATTCATTGAAATTGAAAAAAACATAAATAAAATAGGCTTTCTAAATTATAAATGGATGAAAAATAGCATTTCTCAAACTAAATCGCGCCCGCCTGGGACATGGCCCATTGCCTGCTCTACCATAACGGACTACTTTAATATTTATTTTAAATAACTTTTGAAATAAATACAAATTAAATATCCTTAAATCCACTCCCCTCCCCCCCAGAAAACGCTAGCTTAAAGCATTCTGTTAAGTTCTCTTTTGTTATTGACAGCATTTCATTAAAACACTTTGAAGGTACTCTAAAATAAATTTGTCAGAAATTACGAACTTTACATTTCCCTAAAAAAATTACTTTTCGTAATAGGGGACATAAAAAAAAAAGGCTTACAAGCACGTGCAACTTTGCCACTATACAAGGTGGCCCCAAACAAAGGTCCCGAAGCAGACACGGCATCTACAACTTTGTTCGCACATTTCACCCTAGGTGCCAAATTATACATGACATCTTAATTAAATATAGATATACAATATAATTTCTTCCTTTAAAGTATAGTGGTCCGGTGATTCAAGCACAATGGAATTTTAATTTTATTTTATTTTTCAATAAACAAAAATCCGCTCATTTCCTTATTAGCAAACTCAATGCGGTTGGCAGTAAAAAGAGAGAGCCAGCATAAATCAGAAATGGTTCCGTCAACCTTATATGATGGCGGCTCTACGGAGCCAGTGGGAAGTGACTCGTGAAAGACAGGTTCTTCCCTCAAACTCCCGTCTCACAGACGCCTGTAAGAATGAACTTCTATTGTTCTTCCCAGAACAACACGGCTGAATTTCTAGCAATCGGAAAGGGCAATCAGCTGATCAACCACACTGGGATCTGCAAGAGTACTTGTGTCGCCAAGCTCATCTAACTGTCCCGAAGCAATTTTCCTTAAAATTCTTCTCATTATCTTCCCACTTCTTGTCTTTGGGAGGCCAGGTGCCCAATGAATTTTGTCAGGTGCTGCAAATGCTCCGATCTGCAATTTTTGCCAGTTACATAGTATAATAGAATAAATAACGCTGTTCTTTTGTGCAAGAAACTATATGTAAGTTGACATAACTTCACGTTATGACCACTGCAGAAATAAACTGAGTAGTAGTGTGGCAGACCGCATCAATTTATGCTGGTCTGGGCATAAAATGAGCTGACAATATTTAGAGATATTGTAGTCAGCTAATCTTCCCACAATGTTCTCAAGCTTATCTAACTGTAATTAATCAATATCACACGTGATAAGAAGAAAAAGATGGCTCTGTGTATAAGGCTCTCACATCATGCAATTTTGAAAGGATTATATACATGCAACCTTACCACTGTGTCATAGAAATTTGAACTCCAATCCTGGTTAGGCTGTAGAGTCTACTGTGAACAACTTGACGTGGAAATTGTTTTCCCCTCAATGGTTACTTAGATTAGGAAGCTTATATGGAGCATCCAGATGTTTTTAAGATCAGAAGCAAGCAACACCTAGTGTACATACATATTGAAGAAGAGCTTGTATGAGCTTTGCAAGCATACAGACAATAGTGCAAGAAACTTGATTCCTTTATGGGGGACCAATTGTCACCATTGATAAAAATATCGGCCAATATGTATCAGTATTAGGACGCCACAATGCCAATATTTCTCTATACCGTGATAATATCACAATATATTTCCGTATCGGCCGATACTATAACCCTACTAACTTACGATTTTTAGAATTTTTTTCCATCCCATACATCCAATACCGATCCGTATTGTCCAATATGACTGCGACTAATACCAATATTTTTATCAATGGTTGTGCCTATTGTATGTATATAGAGGATTCACTAACATAAATTTTATCATTCTCTTGCAATATGTGGATGGCATGCCATCTGTAGGCCATGCTGCCGAGAAATTCAAAATTTGAAACAAGAGTTAAACAAGCCCTTGGCAATGAAGAAGCCTTTGGGATCAGAACAACTCATGACAAGAAGACAGCAAAATTTTAGTTATCCCAAGAGAGATATGTTTAATAGGTACTTAGATTTTCAATGAGTAACGACAAATTGTGAGTTCTCTACTCATAGGCCATTTCAAAATGAGGTCCAAGCATTATCCTACAAGCCATACAGGCAAAGACGAAATAGAGAAAGTTTCTTATTCATCTGTTGTAGACATGAATAAAAATATCAGTACTAGTATTTGTATTAGGTGAGATTGTATCGGCATCAGATATATCAGATGCTATTTTTTTTTTTTTTTCATGAAGATGAACAAAATGAATTGGTGTGAGTATTAGCCAATATATCACGACTATATAGCGGTATTTGGAAATATTGGCAACGGGCCCAATACCGATGCATATGCATCAACTGATATATGCCACGGTATGACTAGGTTAGGTATCGCATATGCAGTCGACATGGTGAGTCAGCTCATTCCAATCCCGGCAAAAAAACATTGGATCGTTGCCAAATAGATCATCAAATATTTTAGGTACCTATATTATCTGTGTTTTGGTGATGACAAACCTATGTTAGATGGCTACAAATTTCTGATTTGACGGGAAATGCTATTCTAGAAAGTCCAGCTCAGGAGCTTGATGACCTCTTTAGGGAGGCCGTGTCATGGCAATTAGAGTTGCAGAATTGTATAGCTTTATTCAATAATGAAACTGAGCACACTGCCATTATTGAGTCAAGAAAGGAGTTCATTCACGGTTAGTGCACCATCCATGTAGAAATTTAGCATTTTATTATCAATCCAAGAACATTGATGTAACATATCATTAGATATGGAAAGCCTTAGAGATCAAATAATTTCAATTGGAAAAAATACAGACAGAAAACTGCGTTAAATAAGATGGCAAAACACTCGCCAAAAAATGAAGCTCATTGTGTGGAAGATGATGACAGGTATAGTAGAGCTCCCCATTTGATTGTAACAGGATTTGTTGGGTCACTCCAATGTATCCGAAGTGCAAATCCACAGCATATGGAATATATACAAAAAATAAAGGGAAACCAAAAATTATATTTTGCAGGCTTCCAGAATAAGCAAGCACAGAGAAAAAAAAGGAACCGCAAAACCAATACCAAATCTAATTTTGTAAAAGCCGCCCCATTTTGCTTGTTTCTAGCTTCCCATTTGTGGTGTTGTTGATAGATTATTGCTAAAGTTCACCTTAAAGTGAAGAGAATGTGTAGCCTCTACTATATTTAGAGAATTAACCATGTTGTAAACCCATTGATTGTGACATCAGTAGAGGTTTTAAGCAAACTTCGGTCAGTGTTTTTTCATTTAATATCAAAGGGTTCTTTGGTAGTGGTAGTTCAATTCATATTGAAGGATTTTCTACATAAAAATCAATGTTCTTGTGGCTTGTGATTATTGCTCCTGTAGGCTTGATATTTGCAATTTGTTGTATTGTGGTTGGTGGTGTGTTTGTTTGTCCATTGCAGTTTACACAAAAGAGAGAAAGATTCTCTCACTGTATATACCGATGCTTTCCCGGCAGATTTTCATACCTAAATGGTGAAAAATCTCCTTGTCAATCAAGAACAGATATTAAGAGTTCTGAAATTCGATTTACTGTTCACCCTGTTAAAAAACTGATACAGCAACTGAATTTATAACGTCAATAGCTTGGAAAATAAGTTATCTAACTCGTGAGAGTAATTTTAGGATTAAACAATTCATAAATAAACGAGAAAAATAAATAACTTGACTGCTAAAGACAACCACATAATTAAATGCGAGAATAATTTAAAAAATCTAATTGAGATAGACCTCTAAATACTAAAATGATCAAAATCACAAAAATCTCGGATAAATGGATAAAAAGTAAAAATCCCATTAATTTTCTTTACTTGATAAATAAGTCATGTTAGAGTCAGCTAACCTAACAAGACATAAGTACCTCATTCCACATCTACTCGCTTGTTTTAACATCTTGTCCTTACAATGAAAAAACAAAATATTGTTATACCATAAAAGAGGATTTTTGTTCAAATAGAATTAAGAATGCATTGTAAGTTCAAAAAATACAGATTAAAAATTTAATAGTATAACCTTGAGTACGAGCTGGAAATATCATATTTGCGTGAATATTAGGGTCCTATTATATTATTTGACCAATTATTATAACCTATCAAAGGACATCTAACATGTTTGTCCCATTAATTTTTTAATTAATTTTAGGTTAATAGTTGACTAGGTACCCAAGTATTTTTAGGATAGGTACATCCGACTAATAACAATATGAAAGCGCATTTGAGACATTTTAGCACATGCTATTTGGCTAACTGCCTCACTATAAATTCCAGTAGGCAATAGAAATAAGTCAATTCATGGCTTGAAAGGCATGGTGTTTGTTTAACAAAGAAGATATCACACAAAGATAAGACCTGAGAAGTGAGAAATGCACCTGATTCCGCACTGTGAGTATAAGGTTTTTACGAAGTTCTTCACTGGGAGGCACACCCTCCACCAAAGTTACAAATGCATATATGCCCTGTCCTTTAACCTACAGGCAAACAAATAGAAAGAAGGTTGAAATCAAGTAGCAAGGAGCATTAAATGCAGAAAAACCAGAGCAAGCTTACCAGTCCTGCCTCCCCTCCCCCCCACCCCTTATAGATGAACCAGTCTGTCCTACTTAATTTGATGCAAATTATAACATGATTTACCTCATGCTCAAAACCAACCACAGCAGCCTCAACACAATGAGGATGTGAAACTAGAGCAGACTCTACTTCAGCCGTACCAATACGGTGTCCACTGCAGAAATTAGGGAATAGAAATCATTCAAACAACATGAGAGAGAGGTAGAAGGAAATGATGGTGCTTTAAGATCTTGAAGTTTGATGTCCTTTACACTACTTTAAGCATATTTTAATATACATACATATATATATATATATATATATTCATACAAAAGAATAAACAATCACTAAGCAGTGAGGAGACAATATATGAGATTGAGAAGTACCTAACATTGATAACATCGTCTACTCTTCCTGTGAGCCAGTAGTAACCATCTTTGTCCCTGGAACACAAATGTAATAAGCCAGCAAAATAAAAAACAAGGTCACAAGAAAGACTTGAAAACATGAAACGAGGAGAGGTTAAGTCGTAAAGAAATCCAAATCTAGGAATATATATCAAAAGAGCAACGAACATGTCCAAGGCTACTATAAAAGGACAACATAACTCCAGCAACAACACACCTGCTGCATCCATCTCCAGTAAAATAATAGCCAGCAAATGGCTTGAAATAGGTAGTCTCATATCTTTCATGATCACCATAAAGAGTACGGAATGCCCCTGGCCACGAGTGTTTGATGCACAAATAACCGCTGCACTCGCCTTCAATCTCAACACCCTTCTCGTCCACTATAACAGGCTGCACTTACAGTAGGAAACAGCAAAACAGCAAGACAGGGACAAAGAGAGGGAGAGAGAAAACATCAAAAAAAAAAAAAAAAAATCAGTAGTTCAGTACTATAAATTCTGAAATGAACTTATTAGGCAAAACCTGAACTCCAAAGAAAGGAAAAGTGGCAGATCCCGGCTTCTGTGGCCAGGCACCTGGTAGAGGGGTGATCTGCAAGGCAAAAAAATGGACCATAAATGAAAATTGGCAAAACACGTGATGTACCCATATAGGTATTATATTTTTAACTAAGCACAATGGAATGGAAATGAAACAAGACGGAGAAACTTAAATCTACCATAAAGCCACCCGTTTCAGTTTGCCACCAAGTATCAGATATGGGGCAATTTGATTCCCCAACAATATTGAAAAACCACCTGTGATGGAAACTAGTGTCAGACTGACCTCAATTTTCAAACATCATCTACAGAAAGAGAAAATCTCAAGAATAGAACCTCCATGCACTTGGATTGATAGGCTCACCCACACTTCCTAGGATTCGCAAGGATTTGCGTGAATAGCGGGTGACAAACTGCACAATTCACAAGGTAAGGCCAATCAATTTTACACCATAATTTGTGTGATTGGGCAAGAATGTCTCTCTCTGTGTGCTCCAATGCAAAAACATCAGAATAACAAGAAAAAAATAGCAGTTCAGGCAAAATATCTTGAAATTATTTGCTATAAGATTCCGCCAGTTTTTTTACTGGGGAGAGGGGGAGTAAACAGCCTTGAGCCTATCCACCTAATTCATATAACAATCAGAATTGTGTAAGGCTTTTGTCCCATTGGAAAAATACACTTGCCCCGGGCGGAAAATGGATTGTGAATTTGATCGCTGAGGATGACCAATTAATTTTCATCAACATATATGAAGAGATGAAATATAACCCTACCTCATTACCATCACGCATGAGAGATCTGACTAAAGTAGGAGCAGTATAGAAAATTGATACTTTGTACTTATCAACAATGCTCCAACAGCGCCCAGAATCCGGATAATTTGGAGCCTACATGAGAGTAAAATAAGCATCCCATTACTTTCAAATGAAGAGAACGTCCACACATGTCTCAGACAACTGAGCCCATAACTGGTGTGGCTGTTAATATTTTGAACATGCATGTTTTTACAAAACAAGTAACATTTTTCTAAGGACTACTACATAACATTTTATAATCACGCCCCACGTTCTTTAACATATATGGATTGGTAGTTTGATGAACAAACTTCACAAATTAAAGCGTCAACTACATTGCAAAGAGGCTATATTCAATTCATAGCATTCAGTTATGCTATATGCAAGAGACTACCTGATGTGAGAAGGCACTAAAATCACAATGGAATAAATCATTGGCTAAGAGGGAGGAAGAAACGAGTCTCAATGCTACATATTCCTTATGTTTGTTTGTGAAATTTTGCTCACAAGAGGTAGACAGATTTCCATTTAGTGAGAGACAAAAGTGCGAAGGGGTAGTATAAAAGAAGGTCAATTATGAACATGAAGTAAAGGGATAAAAGAAGGAAAAAGAAATGGGCAAAAACTAGTCTGCAGAGTGGATGGATAAGATGGATGGATACATAAAGCAATAACACTTCCAAGTGTAACTGGGGATTCAACATATGCACTAGTGAATTTCACAACAAATGACCATGGGATGCACACGAGTTCCTCATGAAAGGGTAAAAATACGCATATGCTCAGGTAAAGTTAAAGGTATCAAAGACTAAAATTTCCATTTCTAGCAACATCATCACATTTATCATAATATGATTTGTTTTGATCGGGTAAAATCAAGCTTTATTAGCAGGTACCAAAGCAGCAACTGGAAAAAAAAATACATCCCTCACTGCCTAGAGCAATACCTCAGGACCTCAAGGCCGTCAGAAATAATTGCACCAGGAAAAGAAAAAGGGTACTTGACCCTAATCATGAACAACCTAAACCATCCCAGCTGACAATCTAGCAAATTTAAGGTCCCCTCACCAAATACTGAATCATTCCTCAATCCCAAATGAACCACAAAAAAGCAAGAGAGAGAGAGAGAGATTCTTTCAAACATTTTCAGCAGAACTACTCCCACAAAAACTCTGATTTAACTGTCCCACTGTGAACCCATTGATCCCTAGCAAACTCCAAGCAGCAGCTCAAGAAATGCCAGAAGTTACATACTCCATGCCAAGTTTGCACAAATTACTGGCAGTTTTCAAGACTCAAACCAAATTTCTAAAGTTTATTATGAGTTAAATTGCATTTCCAGGAAGCTTCCATGCAAGAAAAGGATACTCTTGATGGAGCAGTAGACTTGCAGAGTACCTTCCAAAGAATGCCTGTTTTCCTCAAAGCCTTAGAATTATATTTTCCTCAAAAGCTTTACAATAAAAAACGATCAACAGCCTTATTTTAACCGAGTGACCACTTTGCACGTCATGCCTCTGAGTTTAAGTTAAACAACCAAAGTGTTGAGAAGCTGCAACAGTTACTGTAACAATCCCTTCATCATGCTTGCCTGAATCAGCAGAGAGTTCATGCAAATGATTATTACTGCCCCTGTCAAATATTTAGCCACAACAAATAGTGGCTGATATTTTAATAGAGGTAGTTGAGGCATTACAGCCATATTAGTACAAGAGTTGCCAAGAGAGAGAGTGGATTCTAGGAATTCAGCTTGAACTCAAATGAAACTATGTGAATTATAGGAATTCAGCTTAATTCCAAATGAAACTATCTGATCATCACCTGATTCAGGAGGAGAAATGGTGAGATTAAGCAAGAGAAGCACCTAGTTAGAGAAAAAAAGAATTTTATAGCCAAAAGACCACTGAGTGGTTGAATATGGGTGATGAGGAAATTGAATTCTTCCATGCTAGTTGCAAATCTAGAAGAGTCCAAATGAATAAGCCTTATCTAATTAACTCAGATGACAATAAAATCACTAATGATGAGGAGATTGCAGAAAAGGTACTGCAGTACTACCAAAAGCAGTGGGGACTGCTAGCAAACCAACTTTAAGCAAGTGATAAAGCAAGGTTCTGTCTTTACAGCTGAATAGAGGGCCAAATTGTGTGCTCCTGACACTGTTAATGAAATCAAGCAAACTTTCAGTGATATATCAGTGGAGAAGTCCCCGGGCCCCAATGTCTACACATCTGCCTTCTTTAAGTAAGCTTGGCCCATCAATAACAAAAGACAGAGAGGAGACTGAAGCAATGCTCAATTCCATTAAATATTGAAACCTCTTGGCAAGTTAAAGCAACACCAATTAATGTGATGCCAAAGAAAAGGAACCCAATCAGGATGAGTGATTTTAGACCAACCCCTAGTCATGATCCTCCATACAAGGTCATCTGTAAAGTTCTCACTAAAAGGCTGCAGCTAGTTGGGGATGAACAAGCATTCATCCTCTCTCAGGGGAAAAAGAATAGGGAGTAATGTCTTACTTGCTTATGATTTGGTCAAACAGTATGAAAGGAAAGGAATCTTTTCTAGGCATAGGTAAAAATTTGACCGAAGAAAGATATAACTCCACAGAGTGGAATTTCTGTCTAGGCTTCACGCATAAGGATTTCCTTCTCAATTTTGTTAATATATAAAAAAATGGAATAACAACAACAAAGAAATCAATCTTTGTTAGCAGTGGATTACATGGGTACTTCCCAGCTGAGAGGATTGCTAGATAAGAGGAAACCATTTCCCTCATACTTTTTTTTGGTGCTTGGGATGGATTACCTATGAAGGGAACTAGCTACTCTAGCTAGAATACCAGTTATCAATTTCCAACCTAGGTAAGCTAAGCAAAACATTACTCACCTCATCTCGACAGATGATGTGTTTATGTTCTCCAGAGGTGGTGAGGGGTCTTTGGCTCTCTTGATCAACTGCTTAGATCATTATTCTAAAGCATCTGGTTTAATGGCTAATACAAGAAAATCAAGTTTGTTCTGTGGAGGTGTTGCAGAGAAAGTTAAGAATCAAATGTTGAACAGGTTGGGCTTTTATGGGGGAAGCCAGCAGTGAAGTACTTGGAAGTGACATAGACTGCTAACAGACTCAATGCTCACCAATGTCAGCCACTAGTTGAAAAGGTGGTTGCCAGGCTAAATATATGAACAGCTCAACACCTCACTTATGCATGCAGATTATATTTGGTACAAACTGTAATAACTAGCTTGCTAGGTCAAGTATATTTGGTTTGCCCAATAAGGTGCTTGCAGAAATAGATGCCATCTGCAGAAAGTTGCTCTGGAATGACTCTGCATTGTCAGGAAAGATGAGTTTGTTTGCTTGAGCTAGGGATAAACTTGGCTATCCTGAGGCAGAGAGAGATCTGAGAATCAGAGGTAGTTGCTTTTGGAACTACTTGGACAACCTAAAACAAATATGAAGCCTACTGAATAACGCAGAGACCTTATGATCTAAGAGGATACATGAAATTTATCTAAAGAAGCAGTCTATATGGCAATTGCTGCACCAACAACAAGACTCCAGGAATGGAAGAAAATGTTCGCAAGGGGAAAACTGCTTCAAAAATTGGGGAATAAGCCGAGTATAATGCAGCATTTGCCAAGAGGGTACTTGGAGGAAAGCTTGCATTAAAGCAGCGACACACTTCTAATTTCTGGTGTCAAGAATTGTCTGGTGTCAATCCTATGTCCGAAAACGCTCTTTCATTACTTGGGTTGCAGCTCACAAGAAGCTTATGGCTCAAGAAAAGCTAGCAGAGCAGAAAGTACTACAACAGAACATTTTTTTTTTTTTTTTTGCAATGCGGACGACCAATGCACACTTATGTTAGTGAAAATTTCAAATACCAAGAAAGCAACGACTTGAAGTTGCAAGTCCCTAGCAGAAAAGAACCTATGTTGTGCAATCTTCTAGGTCCATGCATGAAGATCACTGTTAAAAAAGGGAAAAACACTAAACAAAAAGAACTGTAAATCCTTGATTGAACTTGAAAGTCCGTGAATGAATCTCAGATGCAGGACAAGAGCCTCCACTTCATTGAACAAATTGCATTCCGTGCAATAACATATCCAACACTTTTTTTCCAATGCCCAAAGTTACATACAATAAGAAATTATAAAGTTAGATGGTAAAAACATAAAAACAGCATTTTGAGAAATTAAAAAGTGATGTAGGTCAAATTAAGAGTCATAGAGCCATTAGACAAGAAATACCACTAGGGAGACCAGCAATACTGCAGAAACGGTTTATTTTGTTATTTATAGTGAAGGATGCTTGAAGTAACAACTGTTTAATGCTATATGAAAGTCTAAACCATGTATCATCTTCTTCCAAATCAAAGTCACATGCTTGCAATCAAAATTTTCATATAGCACCAAGCCACAAATACAATTACCAAATCAATGTGCCTTCGAGAAGTTAGAATTCTGGACATTAAGGTAATTGTATATACAAAAGCAATATGCAGATTTAAGTAGATGCCATCTTGAGTTAATTACCCCTTCAAAAATGACAACAGTTGCTCCATTCAGCAAAGGTCCGTAAGTGACATAACTGTGTCCAGTAATCCAACCACAGTCAGCAGTACACCTAAGAATATCAAGGAAGAACAAGTTGGCCATGCTCATATCAATCAACCATCACCCTAACTCCCATACAAAAAATTCAAAAACAAGGACACATCAGCTTTCCAAGATCACCAGTATATGTCTGTTGGCTTGTAGTCAAATGCATACTTAAATGTTGTGGCAGTGTATACCATATACCCCCCAGTTGTATGAAGGACACCCTGAGAAAAAAATCATGTCAGAATCTATAAAAAGGAAATGTTTGCAAGAGAATGCAGACCTTGATACCTTCGGTTTTCCAGTGCTACCACTAGTATAAAGCAGAAATAATGGATCTTCAGCATCAACCCACTCAACATGACAAGTAGTGGGATATTTTGGAACAACATCCTGATAGACAATTTTCATAAATCAGTTCCCAAGAAATAAATGACCCAAACCTCTATCACAATGGGAAGGATACCACTAATTGCCAATCCACTAGGCAATAAAAATTAAATATATGCCATTGGAATTGGCTTGCAACATATTCATACTACTTGTGGCAGACAAGATAAGGGACTAGAGCTTCTCTGGTCATGGAGACAATGCATTCCACTCCCATGATATATGCCAACAATGAAGAAAAAGGAAGGACAAAGGAAAACAGAATATCACACAACAAATTTGTGTAGCATGGAACAGTAGGATTCATGCCTAGAACTAACCTGCCACCATATATCTCTTCCCTCCTTCCAATTAGTGCTCTCCCTGTTCAAGACTGACTGATTTCCATAGGTCACACATACATCTGTTCTCCAGGAAAAATGTTTACTTTGGCATAAGGCTTCAATAATAGAGAATAATAATCCGACATTTTACAAAGCTTCTATATTCTAGTCAGTAACATTTAATTACAACTAAAACTCAGATGAGATACTAGTTAGGGGCACACAGACAGAGCCAGAAGGTGTCAGGGCACTATGCTATATTCCATATACTGTGCTGGAGGCAGGCTGTTCCATATTCTACATGCAAAGCAGAATCAAGTTAACTTACAGTACATCTACTACATTGGCCCACAATCCAAACACAGTCGGTAACTTCTAGTTTGGATAATGGATAGTGGCCCTCACAGCAAATCTATAATATGTTCAATTTTCTTGTAACTTCCCATATCCATTCATATATCACAGACCCACTCTTTCTGTCTCTCCCCCCACCCTCCCACCCAAACACACACACACACACACACAAAATCCAAAGATGCTATAAAAGCAATTTCATGTCATCAAATACAAATTTTACCTAATAGCACACTAACTACTCTAATATTGTCAAACATCAAAAGTTAGAAAGGAAAAGAAACAGTATACTCTAGAATAGTAACAATTACAAAAATATGTTAAATAATCAAGGGGCATGTTCAAGTTTATCTTCCAATTCTAACTTGCAGAAAATATCATTTTACTACACTATCAAACATGTATTTCAAATTCTTTTCAAGTTCCATAATACCGTTAATGACTAGACACCATACCTTAATGAGGCTAGTTTAGTGACCTGTGAAGATAGACCAAAGGAAAGTTGACTCAGGCAGGAAACAAAAGAATGGAGATTCCTTTTTTTCATGGCTTTTGTTTTTGAAAATAAGCCAATAATATTCTTATCCAGTAAATATCTCAAGGTTAAATATGGAACAAGTTTTGGGCCTCAAGATTGTGAATCTGGTTCCATCCCTGCATACAGTACCTATATTAACAAAAACACTCCTAACCTAGCAAAGCAGTTCTACACATGACTCTTTCGAAATCAGAAATCAGAAATTTGAAGGACAATCATGCTATCAGAAATTAGAAAATTTGAAATTACGATGCTCTTCCAACATTGATTTCCTAACACTCCATCCACTTAGCACACACCCTATCAATACTTATTTTTCAATGCAAAGATCACCACTTATTTAGTCACTTACCTCCCTATATAAGCAAACATGTCCTTTTTTCATTAAAATCAATTCAGCAAAAATTAAAAAAAATACTCCACATGCCCATTATTTTAACAGTGGATTTCAAGAGCTTCAATAGTATTTAAAATTAAAAAACGGATTTCAAGAGCTTTGCAACATATCAAAACTCGGTCTATTTTTGTAGAAAGTTATGACTGATTTTAACAGTAAAATTAAACCTTTTGAACATATTGAACCTTTATACTTTGAATACAACTACAATTACTCTCTTCCACTCAACCCAACAGATCTCAACATGGACAAACTAGTACAGCTCTCCAGTCTTTTCAGTTTGGTTCAAATGGCACAATAAAACAGGCATTTATAAGACTAAATCCGATCCATAAACAATAAACATATGACTAGCCAAGCTTGGGATAGGTCATTCGGTATTGAGAATTTTACAAGTATTTCCAATACCTTCAAATTCAAGTAACCTCAAATAACCAAAAGAAATATTAAATGACAGGACACTAATTAAACTTATTTTGTGCTAAATATTCAGACAATGGAAGATGGTCCAAGGCCTAAATGAACTGCTGGTCACATTATGTCAACTAGGCAAGAATCTGTCAAAACAGATTTAGAACAAGTTTAGGAAATATACATTTGATGGGGCATGGGAAAGTACATAGCTGAAAACAGATGATCTTTGAGCAAGTTTAATGTTTCTGTACCTACAGGAACACCATTCTTGGCTGATTCAACCATAGCAGCATCTGCTATGTCCTTCAGGCATATAACCTTAGAACCTCTTTTAACAGCATTGCAAGTTAGGATGACTTTTGGTTTGCAATCCATAATTCTTTGGGCAAGGGAATCAGCAGAGAAACCAGCAAATACAACCTAAACAAACAGACCAGCTAGGAATTGTTTAAGATTTGGCATAATGGAGATGCAATCAGGAAAGAGAGAACAAAACTTTGGGCAATACCGAATGAACAGCACCAATGCGAGCACAGGCCAACATTGTTATTGGCAATTCCATAATCATGGGCAGATATATAACAACAGCATCACCCCTTCTAACACCAATATCTTTCAAGTAATTCGCAAGCTGTTAACAAGATAAATGTAAATAGTCACATCATCATAGTTCCAATAATCATGAAGGTTTAGACTTTTCTCCCTTATTCAACCAAATAAAATAACATGCCAGCAAATAGATAACAGTAAAATTGACCTGGCAAACTTTCTCAAGAAGTTGGCTGTAAGTTAGACTGCAATCAGAACCTGGGTCATTTCCTTCCCAGTACAATGCAACATTGCCGCCATTACCTGCTTCCACATTTCTATCCAGGCAATTGTAGCAAATGTTGGTGATACCACCCTTGAACCACTGTCAGAAACAAAAATCCCATAGATGCAAAATTTAGTGCCATATTAGTTGGAAAAATTGTCTTATGCTTTCCATTTTTCATTTTTCCACTCTTTTTTCGCTTTTCAATTTCCACAGTTTTCTGGCATAATATAATTTATGATATCGTTGACAAGTTATTGCTACAAATGTGAACATTTCAACAAGTTATTGTAATAATATAATTTCTGATATTGATGACACATTATTTTTTAAAATTGATAATTCTTCAAATTGATCATATAATTATTTTGATTCTGCCACTAAATTAGAAATGCACAACGCCTTCTAAGTTATAGAAAATATTAAATTATGACGTAAATATTGGCCTTAAACCAGAAAATTGATAAAAGGGTCTTACTTTCTTGTCATATTAATTAATATAACTGCATTTCTTAATATGTAAACATATAATACATATCGATTTAACAACTTACATGAAATTAATAGATAACTCAAAC
>JAODPA010016546.1:0-13223 GCA_025585075.1 Nepenthes mirabilis
TAATAAAATTGAATAACATGAGAATGACTATTCTATATGTTATACATGTTAGCGCCTAGTGGTGGCGGCAAGCATTGTGCCCCTTGCCCAGAAGGTGTTGTCGGGCGCTCCTACGGGTTGTCCACATGCTAGTAGTTAGCTGGCAGCACTGTTAACTATATTTGGATATTGAGTAGGGATCAATAGGGATGGGGAGTCCTATTTTGGAAAATAGAATTTCGTCAATTATTTAGCAAAAAGAATTATTTTATAAATTTAAAATATAAAAAAAAATAATTTGGGGGTCAAAATCCTTACTTCGAGAAGTGAAAACCCTACCCTTCCGATAACCATCAATAAAATTATAGTTGTTTAATTTTTAAAAAGTAAAAAAATCCAATTTTATTATCTTGTTCTCCTATGGCATTTCTATAAAGTACCTATTTGTTTTTTAAAAAAAATAAAAAAAATAAAGTATTCCAAAATAAAAATTATATAAAATTGCCATGTGCCACTAGGTGTTGCCGACTCGATAGTAGTAGGTAGGTGGCGGCGCCACTATAAATAAAATTGCGAGTACCTTCTTTGATAATAATATTTCAATAAAAGTAACGATATATTTTCTTTAAAATTTAACAAATAAGAAATATAATATCAAAAAATAAAAATTTAAAATTAAATTTATAAATCAAAATAAATATATTAGTAAAAATGTTAGGTATTGTCGCGTCCTGGGTTTCAGTTGTTGTACGGATTAGAAAGCTTTCGGATTTTTCGTCGTCAGGAGGCAGTCGCGAGCGGCTCTGGTCTCCGTCTTTATTAATCTGATACCTGCATAACACAACTAACAAATAAGAGGTTAGAGGTTCAACGGGATTTCTCATACTGTAAACACTTTGACGCTCAAGTTAGCAACTTTTCGCAATAAACGAAAAAAATGCAGGATTATAGGTGCGCAAAAATATGCTGTAAATGCATTAGAAGTGTGGGAATGTAGGTGGGTGAGATTTAATGAGCGGGTATTGGGAGGCCCGGCTCCTGGAATGCACCGTAGTAGGTAGCTAATTCTCGTTGCCTGAGAAGGTTGAGAGAGTCGGATCTAGAAAATGGTTTTGAGTTTAACTGGCTTGACGTAGAGTCGATTGTCTGGGATCCAATCGATCCCTTTCCCTGTAAAATGGGAGGAATTTTATAGGCCCCCTAGTTGGGGGCTTTGGGTGCGATAATCCCCGTGCAGGGGATCGTCGGCCACTAATTATTGTCGGCAGTCGTTGGTATGTCGGTTGTCATCTTGCAGTGGCAAGTACACTGTTGGGCATTACAAGTCACGCTTGATCTACCCTTCGTGCTGGGATTGGACGGAGAACAAGGAGCAGCGGCACCAATTGCGGCTGACAGCGCTGACTCTCTCCCTATTAGATCACTTCTTCTGCATCACCACTGTCGTCCAACAGCCACATTAATGGGCCGCAGACGTTGTTCATTGGCTGCGAGTATGGGCCGCCACATAAGCCACTCTGGAACGTGGGGCTAGATTCTTCATTTGGGCCATTTCCCCATGGGTTAGGCTTCGTACCCCTTTGGACCTTCGTACCGGACCCAAAACTAGCCCCCCATGCCTGGGCCGGTCTATGGTCACGGCCTGACATGTCCTTTTGGGTCCAGTTCACGGTCGCTGGGCTTCCCTCGAGATGCGCCAATACTTTTGTCTTCCCACTTTGTGCCTTTCCCAGGCGGTTGCGCTTGTTTTCCTGGCGTCGCAATGATTCGGTGCCTTGAATGGAAGGATTCGCATGCCTGAGGTTGCATCAGATTTGAGGGTTTTCCTGTTCCATGAAAAATATCCATGGGAAAGCGTGCCCCATTAGGTGCTGAGAGGGCGCCAACTTGCCCATAAATAGGGGGCTCTTTGACAGGTGTGGCTCATCTCTCGACTAAATTTGGAAGAGCAATGCGAGGGTCTTGGCTTGCCCCACCTCTTGTGGGAGTCCGCAAAGGAATCAGATGGCCTAGCTGGAAATCCGAAACTCTTGACAAAGACCACCTTCATGCCTGTGCCGTGGGCGATTCCTCATACTAATGAGGGAGACTCGGCCGCTCTGCTATCGTCACGTGCCTCCCCCATTGAGCGACATCCTCTAGTGTGCAGTGGGACCACGACGGAGCCATCCTGAGGGGCTTTACCACCGGTGTGGTGCGTTGCTCACAGTCTTTACTTCACTTAGGCCGTCCACTCTCTTTAGAGGGGAGGCGAAGGGCGGAGCCTCCATTATGGGAGTGTAGACCCATAGAGTCCTTCCTAAAGGCTCCTGCCATGGGTGTCAGTTTTACCTCGGTGGCTAACATTGGGTTCGTCTCTCTTCGGAGGCTGACCAACACCCAGCTTCTCTCGGTACTCGGGCTTGTTGGGTTGCCAGTGGTAGGGCCGTAGTGATCTTATGTAGATCATGTTCTCCAGCGTGCTCGAAGCGCCCGGGGAAGTCGCCGAGGGGCCTAGGCCCCTTGTCATATTTTGTTCCTTTTTAATGTACTTTTTCTATTGTAAATTTTATACTTTGTAAAGAAAGTTTTGATTAATAAAAAAAGTAGCTCTTCATCTTTGTTCTTCCATCTTATAGCACGCATCTTTTTTTGTTGACTACTTCTTGGGGCGCTCTTCATATGTAATCACGCCCTGCTCCGTGCGTCTGAGCGTCTTCGGATGCCCGTGGTTAGTTCTGCTGATCTTGTCCCTCAAATCTTAATCATAGACCGTCGACGGGAGGACACAGCAGGAGAAGACCTTTTTGGTGGCTGGCATCGTGGGAATTCAAATGCCACAGGTGGATGTCACGTCCGCCTGACCATCTGGCACATTAAATGCTCGGGGAATCGTAGGGCGACGTGCCATAATGATTCACCTTCGAAAGGCGTGAACCTTCAGGGATTTGCCACGTGGAGGGCATCTGTGGGCTTTCCTCTGGCACACTTTGTCTTCGGAACGTTGCCATTTCGATCGGGGATTCTGCTTATTTAAACGTGTGAGTTCCCTCCAAGGTTGCAAGCTCTGTTGTTTTGTTTTTAGACGGCGTGAAACTTTGTGCTGCTTTTAAGTCTTTCCCTTTGTCTTCTTCCGTTGCAACTTCGATGGAGAGGTCATCTTTGTCATCTGGGTCAGAACCTTCTTCTGAAGAGCCTGAGATCGGGACCCATGCCTCTGGGATCCTTGGCTTGATTGCAACCGGCGCAGTGGTAGCGGAGGGGTGTCATTTAGAGGCCATCGTTGTGGGTCCAATGCAATTTTTGAGGGCGCCTCCACACTTTGAAAGGGAAGAGATGTCCACCTCCTCGCAGGATTATCGGCCTAAGAGGGCGGATCCATTGCTTCATCAAGTTGCCAGGGCCATCGAAGGCATTGAAGCCAGGGTGCAGGTTGTAGTCAAAAAGATAGAGCAATTGAGGGCTCGCACTGCACACTTTGAGAAAGTGTGGGCTGAATCAGAAGCGAGGGCATCCAGGCTTGCTGGTGCTAGCGTGCAGGCCGGTGCCCGCATACTGGCTCTCCAGGATGAGCTTAAGTGGCTGTGGCTACAATCCGGGGAGGAGCTCACGCGGATGGGGACCGAGCTGAGGTTGAGGTTTCTGCAGGAGGAGGTTGGTCCTGCACTTGAAAGAAACTTTCAAGACGACATCCGTCTCAGCCGGAGACTAGTGTCGCTGGAGGATCCGAACTTTCGCATTGGCATCCTGGACTCTCGAAACTCTAGTGCCCTGAGTACTCAGCTCCAAATCCTTCTGAACCGAGAGGGAGCCGTTAGCTATACCTTATAGCTGCAGGCTGCTATAAAAAAGAGTTGTTAATGACCATTATAATGCAACTTCATACTTAACTGCGATGTTTATTTTCTGTCGATAGCTGTATTCGAATCATCTGTTTTCTCTCTTGCGCGTCTGTCTTGGAAGTCCCACCATCGTCATCCCTGGCGATCAGAATTTCTGCATTAAATGCAAGTGTAACAGCGGGGATTTGTTGGGGCGCTATTAATCTACACTTTGACAAGAGGTCATGATTGGCTGTTGTTTGGGATTCGTGAGGCTCCTACTGAGCCAGCACATGGTCTAGCCATTTGGCGAAGGTGTCATTTGGGTTTTCCCGTGCATTGGTGCCCCGTAGTCTATTTAAGCGACGTCTCAGCGAAATCCCTCTTTCTTTGTGCCTTTTCATACCACAACTCTTCCCAAAGTGAGAGAGAGAGATGACCAAGAAGAGAGAATCTGCTTCCTTCCCACGGGTTTCCAAGTTAGGCCGCCATAGGGTAGATAATACAGGTTCCGTCCTGACAATGAGTGCCATCGTTGCTCCGATGATGGACTACGGGATCCCCAGTGTTTGGGCCTATCGTACTTCTGGTTTTGCTAATAGAGCCAACACCCCTCTAGATGGCTTCATGACCGTTTACGAGCACCATCTAAGAGGGGGGCTTCGTTACCCTATGCCATGCACTCTGTACACAGTAGTCGAGGCATTGGGTGTTCATGCGGTGAGGCTTCATCCCAATGCTATCCGTTACCTAGTTTCGCTTTGTATCATCTGCTATCTTCACACCGGCGCGTTTGATGTAAAGACGGTGAGGGTGATCTTTCGTTTCACTGAGTCGGAGGATTGGATTCCTATGTCTCCAAGGACCGGTTTCCATTTCCACAGGACTAATCCCAACTCGATGAAAAATTGGAAGGTACACTCCTTTCTGCAATAGCCTTCTAATTCAGAGCTCTAGCGTGAGTGGGGTCCCATCTCAAAGTACTTTCACGGGAATGCATCCTCGGAGGACACTAAGGATACGGTGGAGTTGGTCGCCGCCATTAACTCCGAGATAGCGACATTCTCCGTCTAGGGCTACTACCTGACGAATGTTGCGTCCCGGGTCTCGATTGTCGTACGGATTAAAGAGCCTTCGGATTCCTCATCGTCAGAAGGCTATCGCAAGCGGGTCTGGTCTCTATCTATGTTAACCTAAGATCTGTACAACACAACTAACAAATAAGAGATTAGAGGTCTGACAGAATTTTTCTCACCGTAAACACTTCGACACTCAAGTTAGCTACTTTTTGCAATAAACGAAAATGAGCACAGGTTTAGAGTTGCACAGAAATATGTTGTAAATGCGTTGGGAGTACGTGAATGCAGGTGGGTGAGATCTAGTAAGCGGGTATTGGGAGGCTTGGCTCCTAGAATGCACTGTGGCAGGTGACTAATTTTCGTCGCCTGAGAAGGCTGAGAGAGTCAGAACTGGAAGATGGTTTTGAGCTTAGCAGGCTTGACGTAGAGTCGATTGTCACGGATCCAATTGATCCCTTTCCCTGTAGAAGGGTAGGATTTTATAGGCCCCCTGGTTGGGGGCTTTAAGCGCGAGAATCCCCGTGTAAGGTTTCGTCGGCCGTTGATTGTTGTCGGCAGTTGCCGGTGTATCAGTTATCGTCTTGCGGTGACAGGTAGACCATCGGGCACTACCAGTCATGCTTGGTCTACCCCTCGTGCTGGGATTGGGCGCAAAACTGTGAGCAGCAACGCCAGTCGTGGCTGGTAGCACTGATTCTCTCCCCATTGGCTCGTTTTTTCTGTACCACCACTATCGCTCGATAGCTGCATTAATGGGCCACATACATCGTTCATTGGCTGCGAATATGGGCCGCCATGTAGGCCGCTCTGGAACATGGGGCTGGATTCTTCATTTGGGTCATTTCCCCATGGGTTGGGCCTCGTACCCCTTTGGGCCTTTATACTAGACCCAACAGCTACTTTTTTTTAATCTCATCCAATGGCTATGGTTTTTCCTTCTTTTTTATAAAGCGCCTTTTAATTTAAAATGTGAGGGATTCTGCCACCGCCGTCGGATGAAAACATCATCTAATTCAACTCAACCGGAGGCGAAATCATTCAATAGAACTGGACAGGGATGAAGCGGCCGCCGGGGGTAAACATATATAACTGTACAGGGATGAAGCGGCTGCCGGGGGTAAACACAGGCGGCATATCTAATTTTTATTAAGCCACTAAGAATCTGTTTCTTTACCCCTTACTAATGTTTTATGTTTGTTAAATTTCAGTTGCTGAATTTTGTGGAATTATTTTTAGTATTTATAATTGATGCGTACTTGGATCCGACTTCGAACAGATTCGAATTCTCTTGGATGGATTGAACCGGCTCCGTTCACTGAGTACGAATCCTGCACACCACTAAAGCGAACAAGAGGTCAGCGTTAACGGCGGGATGTAATCCCACCGAAAATACTCCGACGCTCAAGTCAGTAAAACAGTTTTCAAGAGGGAAGAAACTAAAAATGCGTGAGAGCAATTGGAGAAGGACAGAGAGTGTTTTATTCCAGATGTCAGAGAGATGCAAGGCCTTTCTCGTATCTGGATGGTGGGAAGGCAGAGAACAGCTGTAGAGGCCCGTTCGTTGCCTTGGAGTTTGATTGTGTTCGAGAGTTACGCTGCAGAGATCGAGAGCTTGATCCTTAGAACACTTAGGGTTTTTCTGTGTTAATGCAGACGTGCCCCGAATGAGGATTCCAAGGTTTATTTTATGGCGGGAAGAGTGATCCTCCTTCTTTGGAAGGCGTGATCCCTCCCGTCTCTTCATTGGCCAGCTTGCCTTCTGGAGCAGATGCTAGTTGCCAAGGTGGGCGTGATCCTTTCCTTCTGAGGAGGCCGACCACTTTCCAAACTAACGTCCTTCCTTTTCAGTACATTGCCGTTGGGTCGGGCAAGGAATCAGGAAGATTAGCGCTTTCCTTCTTTGAAGGGCGCCAATCTTGTTAGCATCTTTTCTGGTGTGAATTAGGATCGTGTGAGACACGTGGAAAGTTGTGGTTGGCCGTCTGGTGAGTGGTGGGCCCAAACGGAGCAGGCCCATCACTGTAGAAAGGTGTCATTTGGGCCCAATGTGCAGGGCGCAGACGGTCAATGTCTGAGTTGACCGTCAGTGTGTCAGCCGCCTTCGTGGAGAACGAAGGAAGAGTGGCTGGCGATCAACTGATGGGCTGTGGGCCAGAATGAAATAGGCCCATCACTGTAGCAAAGCCTCTAAAGGCCCAATCAGGCCGGGCAAGGGCGGTCAACATTGCGTTGACCGTCCCCGAGCGAGTTGACCGTCCTAGGCTTTTCAATTCCTGGGCCCGTTTTCTCACTGGGCCGTCAAAAAATGTTGACTGGCCCTCTTGGGCTTCCGTTGTCCTTCCTTTCGGCCAGCCCATTACTGGTGTACCCATCACTATCCCCCCATGCTGGTTGTCAGATTTCTGGCCTCCAGTATGTTCATGATGGGATGCCTTTTCTTGCCTTGAGGACCTCGTGGGAATCCTTTAAAAGCGTAAAGGTGAGTTTGACCGGAATTGTTGACCGTTTTGGCCAATTCTGGAGTACCAGAATTGTTGACCGTCCTGGTCAATTCCGGAGTTTCAGAATTGTTGACCGTTTTTTCGCCAATTTCGGAGTACCAGAATTGTTGACCGTTTTGATCAATTCCGGAGTACCAGAATTGTTGGCCGTTTTTTGCCAATTCCGGAGTACCAGAATTGTTGACCGTTTTTGGTCAATTTCGGAGTACCAGAATTGTTGATCGTCTTTGGTCAATTCTGGGAATGATTTCTGCTAGCTTTTGACCGGATTATAAGGCAGAAAATGACACGTGTCTTCCTTTGGTTGGGCGGAGATCCTGATCATTAATGCTCCAAAGATCCGTCCTTTTGCAGGGTCAAGTTAGAAGGCGACACGTGGCTAGATTGACGGCGTCCTTTGAGTGCTTGGCGCTTAAGTTTTCCTTCCGTATTTTGAAGTCCTTTATGCCTTCAAACCGTCGTCTTCTTCGTTCTTGTTTCTCAGACGCACTTCTTCAAAAAAAAACCCTAAAGCTTCTTCTGATCATGGCTTCCGTGGCGGATTTCTCATCTGATCTGAGAGAGAATGATATCAAAGCTCTGTGCGTCGAGTTCAATATTCCTAAAGGGACGGCCTGGAAGGTTTCGGGCAAAGATGACAAAGCCTTTTCTCCACCGGAGGGCTACATTACTGTTTACGAGGCTTATCTGAGGAGCGGCCTCCGCCTGCCATTGCCAGAGGAGTTTCAATCGATCATGGTGGCTCTACAAGTACCCATCGCCCAGCTCCATGCCAACGCGGTGAGGTACATTTGTACTTTATGCATTTTTGCCCGGAAGCTTGACCAGAAATTTAGGATGTCTGGCCTTAAGGTTATATTCAAAGTGACCCAGGGGGCGGAGTGGATTTCACTCAGCCCCCGTACGGGGATAAAAATAAACAAGGCCATTCACGACTCCCTGAAGAACTGAAAAAACCGGTTCTTCTTTGTAAAGGTGGGAGAGAAGTGGCCCGTTGCGCGGAACTGGGGCAAGGTTCCAGAGGTGCACCTTGGTACACCGTCTGCGACGGAGACCTCTGCCTATGCCTGGCTGACCAAGGCCATACGGGACAATCCCGATGAATTCAAGAGGGACTTCTTGGTTTCCCATTCGGAGACCAAGAAGGCTAAATGGGGACCGCCATCACCGATTCAGAAGTCGCACCCTCCGATTAAAATGGTGAATCCTGAGGTTTCAAAGAAATTGATCATTCGACCAAGGTCCTCGGAGGAGGCTACTGAGAGGGTGACTGCTACGCCCTCATCTTCCTCTTCGCAGATTGATCTCATGGCTGCCGGGATCTGCGGTGGACTTGGCAGCACTTCTGGAGCGAAGAGGTCTGTTGAGGACAGGCCGGCGGATGCCGGAGGAGTTATTCTGGCCCAGCCTGTAGGGAAGTTGGTTTCAGGCGCCGCCTGGATGGGATCTACAGAGGAGCCAGCTCACGAAGTGCCCGAGGGTTCACGCATTTATATTGTGGAGCCGTCGACAAGGGCTGATCCACCAGTAGCTACTCCAAAGGCAGCCAGGAAGAAAAAAACCCGCTGCGACTACTCCAGTGGCTGCAGGAGAGAAGCCCCCTGAAGAACCCGCCGCTGCTGTTGATGATGATGAGCTCTTGGAGAGCATTTTGGATGATGCAGCGGTGTATTCGGCGCGAGAGGATGCTCCTGGTCCTCCGCCACCTGAGCCTAGTCTGGAGGCCAGGCCTAAGGGACCCACGAGGAAATTTTTGAAGGTATGATTCTTGACGATTGATTCCTCATACCTTGTCCCTTCAAGGCTTCTAACTTGTCTTCTGTTCGTTGTTTGTGCAGCTGTTGAAAGTTGCCTCCGCAATTTTTAAGGCAATGACGCAGCGTGACGAGGCACTGGCTGATAAGGAGGCAGAAATAGCCTGGCTGGATGCCAGGCTGGCCGCCTCAGGAGGGGAGTTCTGTGAGCAGACAGCTGCCCTCGAGGCCGTTATGGCGGGCGTGGAGGCAGAGAATGCTGAACTGAAGGCAGAGAATGCTGAGCTGAAGGCGGAGGTTGCTCTCTTGAAGGAAGGGGAGGATCAACTGAAGGCAAGCAACAAACGCCTCGCAGATTGAGCCGCTGTCGCAGAGAACAAGTTATCCTCTCGGATGACCCCCCATGAGGTAAGGGGCACACTGCACGCCCGGCTGTTGGAGGGGCTCAATATTGGACGTCGCGTCGCGCGGTTGGTCGTTCCTGACTTCCCTGTAGAGTTTATAAATCAAAGGAACCGCGCAGCGCAACGCAAGGAAGATCTGGAGGGAGAGCCCCGAGACAGCCAGTGTGGTCCGCCAGTCCTGTAGCCTTCTGCATTTCTTTTCTTTTTTTTTGGACCGTATGTAAATTGGAACATACTTTGTGAGCAATAAAATGGAATCTCTTTTCAATTCAGTGTCTATTGTCTTTTATTGCTTTGTTTATGTTTATGTTGCTGCATCAGGCGGCAAATCTGGTCGGCCGATGACCGTTGATCAGTTGCCTAAGGAGTTGAGCCCCCAGGCTCGGCATATGGTTGCATTAACCAGCCTTGCGTTGTTGTCCAAGCGAAAACTTGGGCAATCAGTGCTAGAGAAGGAACGCTTCTCGTTATTGTTTAATCACACTATCCCTTCATAGAGAAGGTTGGTGCGTGGGGTAGCCAACTTGGTTGGCTGGCTGCCTAAGGAGTATGATCCTTAAGCCCGGCAGGCAGCTATAATAACCGGCCTGGTGGCGCCGTGCAAGTGAAAACTTGAGCTGCCAATGTTGGAGAAGAAATGTTTCTCCCTTCGACCGTCGTTGACTGACGTTGCTGCTCCCCGAAAGGAGGTCGTCGCATGTGCCATTCTTGCCCCCTAAGGTTTTCAGACCGCTATGGGCCACTTGGATGACCAAGGTTTAGTACGACCGCTATTGGGCCGCTCGGATGACCGAGGTTTCAGACCGCTCATGGGCCACTTGGATGACCAAGGTTTTAGACCGCTCATGGGCCACCTGGATGACCAGGGTTTCAGACCGCTCATGGGCCACCTAGATGACTAGGGTTTAAGACCGCTTATGGGCCACCTGGATGACCAGGGTTTCAGACCACTTTTTGGGCCACCTAGATGACTAGGGTTTAACGAGAGGGTGAAGACCCTCCCGACTTAGGGGCAGTCTAGGTCGGGTAAAAACCTGCAAGGCAAACACAATTCATATATGCAAGACCTAGGATTCTATATGCTAAGTAAACTCCTTATTTTCCTCAATTACACAATCATGCGAATGAATGCACATAGACGGGTTAGTACGTACCTGGGCCTCTTACTGGAAGTAGCGCTTCAGGTGGGTCACGTTCCATGTTCGGGGGACCAACTTTTCGTCCTGGTTTTGGAGTTTGTACGCTCCGTTACGCAGGACGGTGGAGATAAGAAAAGGTCCCTCCCAGTTGGGAGAGAGTTTGTTTCTGCCGGCCAGCCTTCCGGTGGCCTCGATGCCTCGTAGGACCAAGTCCCCAACGTCAAATTGCCGGGCTTTCATCTTTTTATTGTAGTACCGGGCAACTCGGTGTTGGTACACTGCCGTCCGTATTCTGGCAGCGTCGCGGGCTTCCTCTAGCAAGTCCAAGTGCTCCCTGATTTTCTGGAAGTTGGTCTGTGGGTCGAAGGACTCCACCCTGAGGCTTGGGAGCCCGATTTCAACAGGAATTACCGCTTCAGTCCCGTAACATAGGCTGAAGGTGTCTCGCGTGTTGGTTCCTTCGGGGTTGTTCGATAAGACCAGAGGACGGATGGGAGCTCGTCAGCCCAGGAGCTCCCAGCGTCATCCAACTTAGTCTTTAACCCGTGGAGTAGCGTACGGTTTGTGACCTCCACCTGCCCGTTGGCCTGGGGGTATGCCACCGAAGTATGGACCAGTTTGATCCCAAGGCTGGTGTAACACTTGATGAAGCGTTTTTCCAAAAATTGGGTCCCGTTGTCAGTCACCACAACCTCTTGGATGCCAAACCTGCAGATAATGCTCTGGCGAAGGAACTCCAGAGCATTGTGTTCTGTGATTTTTGCAAGCGGGGTTGCCTCAACCCATTTAGTGAAGTAGTCGATGCCCGTAATGATAAACTTTTTCTGCCCCGTGGCAATGGGAAATGGGTCGAGTATATCGAGCCCCCATTACGCGAAGGGCCATGGAGCCTGGAGTGACTTCAGGTCCACGGACGGCTGGTGGTGAAGGTTTCCATGAAGCTGGCAGCTTTTATATTTCTTCACAAACTCAAGCGCGTCCTTTTTCATTGAGGGCCAATAATAGCCCTATCGCATGATCTTGAAGGCCAGGTTTTTCCTGCCTATGTGTGATCCACAGATCCCGAGGTGGACTTCGCTCAGCGCGTAGTTGGCCTCCTCTGGAGATAGACAGCGGAGGTACGGAGTCGAGTATCCGCGACGGTATAGCTGCCCATCGTCTACCGTGTACTAGCCGGCTGTCTTTTTAATTCGCTTAGCCTTCTCGGCGTCCTCTGGGAGTGATCCATCGGCCAAGTATCTAAAGTAGGGCGTCATCCAATTTTTCGTCTCGAAAATCTGCATTGCCTCCTGTTTCTCTATACTGGGAGCGTTCAGGATCTCCTGCATGTCCCTCGAATACTGTTTGGGGTTCTCGGCAGCAGCGGCTATAGCCAGCCGGTCTGCCTTTCAATTTTCAGCTCGAGGAACGTGAGCCAGGGTCAGTTTGTCAAAACCTTGGATGGCCTCCTTCGCCTTTGCCAGGTATCTGGCCAAGGAATTGTTGTTTGCCTCGAAGCCCCCGTTGACTTGGTTGACGATTAGTTCGGAGTTGCTGTGAACCGCTAACCTATTGGCAGAGCACTCCTTTGCTAACCGTAATCCAGCTAGTAGGGCTTCGTACTCAGCGATGTTATTGGTCGTTGGGAAATCACGTTTCAGGGAATACTTAATTTCGGATCCATCAGGGGACGTTAGGATCACCCCTGCTCCACTGCCACTATCCGTGGACGATCCGTCCACGTGGAGTGTCCATTCTGGGACCTCGTCGGGCTGTTCCGTATTTTCTGCGGGCTGTTCCTCGTGAATTGGGGTCGTGGTATCAACGATGAAGTCAGCCAGAGCCTGCGCCTTTATGGCAGGTCTGGGCCTGAATTCGATGTCGAACTCACCCAATTCAATAGCCCACTTCACCAGCCGTTCAGAAACGTCTGGTTTCTGGAGTATGCCCTTCAGTGGTTGGTCAGTAAGGACCACTATGCGATGCGCTTGAAAGTACGACCTTAATTTTCGCGCTGCGAAGATAAGTGCCAGTGCCACTTTTTCAGCGCGCGGATAGCGAGTTTCTGGGCCAGTCAATGTTTTACTTACATAGTAGACTGACTGCTTGATATCGGATTCCTGGCGCACGAGGACGGAGGTGAGGGACACTTTCGATATTGCCAGGTAAAGCAACAGCTCCTCCCCGTCTTTGGGTGATGCTAGCAATGCTAGGAATCACACACCAGAGGAGGCAACTTGGGAACGAGAGGAGGAGATTCGGAACAAATACCCATCTTTATTTTCTCGAGGTTAGTGACTTTATTTAAAATTTTGAGGACGAAATTCTTATAAGTGAGGGAGGTTGTAACGACCCAAAATTTGAATAAGGAAATTTTAATTCTCAGGATCGGTTAATGCCCGTTGATCGGAAATCCAAAGATGAAGAAGTCCGGAATTTTTGCATTGAGGAAATTGCTATCCGGATTTCCTTACTGCAGTCCGGATTCCCAAAATGAAAGAAGTCCGGATTTCGTTAGGCAAATGAAATCCGGATTTCTCTTGGTAAATGAACTCCGGATTTTCCGGAGTAAAAACGCGGGCGGAGTT
>JAODPA010016557.1:0-13222 GCA_025585075.1 Nepenthes mirabilis
TTTTATTGACCTATAGATGATAGGTGTGACTTTTGATTTACTTATAATAAATTAAGACATATTTAAATAGATTTCATTAATTTTCTACAATGATTCATATATAATTAAATTTAATACATTTCTGAATTTGGATTATTATACGAATTAAAGAGTTATTTGATCTCACCCGATGGGTTCAATTGAAGTGGATCCAGTCTTCATCACTGAGAACTTGGATTCTACACACCACAACGAACAAATATGAGGTTAGAGGATGGTAGGACTCACTTCCTGGTATATCTTTTGACGTTCAAGTTAGAACTCTTTCTGTACTGGAGAGAAAGATAGAGGAATGTAAATGGTGTGTATACAAGTATAAATGGGGGATTAAGTGTATTATGGAGGGTTGAACTCTGAAGGATACATTCAACGGAAAGCAGTTTTGAGAGAGGTGCACTCTCTAGGAAGGGCGGCTTAGAGACGGGTTTACTCTTTGGCAGAGTGGCTTTATGGGACCTCAGTGTGTGTATAAACACCTAAGAGGGGAGCGTATGCTTTATATTTGAGAGTTGACTGCTTGGTTACTCATTCAGAGGGCTTGGGTTTTGGTCTCCTCTCTAGTTGCGAGAGAGGGGGTATTTACAGAGTGAGGGTCATTTTAGCCTTCATTAGGTTTTGTGGCTGATGACAGCTACTCGTGTGGATCTGTTAAGTTGTCCCGGTAATCATAGGGACTGGCTAAGGTAACTGCTATTATCTGGAAACATTCTTTTTGCTAGCAAAGTGATTGTGGGGGGTGCCGCTTGGCAATTTCCATATGAGAAAATTTGTCGAGTCATAATTACCATCCTGGGGGTGAAGCGCAATCATGGGGTAATATTCTGGGCATATCTGCTGAGCTGCCTAGCCAATTATGGCAAGTGTGGCCTGCCCAAATATGTTGAGCTATGAAGGCTATCAGCTGCAGAGTTGGAGGGTCGGTAGCTGAGGCAACGCACCACGAAGCCCTAGTTGCCCATTTCCTGCTAGGTGGTCCTAGGTCGGCTTACTTGGGTCAGCCGTATTGCCTTTTGAATCTTGGATTGAGAAGGTATTCTGTTGGGCTTTTATCTCCCAGACCTCTTTTCCTCCATTGGATTGGATTTTTGGATCGGCCCATGGTTAGCCATTCCTATCATTAGCCCCCCATATCGGGGGGTTTGAATTTTCAACTCTCGGCATACTCATTGATGGGATGCCAACTGCAGGCTTGCACGCATGCTCCTTCCTAGGAGATTTGCTGATTCCCCATTTAGTCAGCTAGGATTTTATTGGATCTTCAGCAAGTTATACTAGCGTGGATAATTTCCCGCATTAATTGCCTGCTGAACCTACTCTCAGCTATAAATGGAGGGGCTCTCTATGCCTCACATCACAAACCATCTTTACCAGCTAAGTGTGTGATAGCTCGGAGCTAGCACAGAGCCTATACTACCACAAGTCAGGATCGGAGGAATCTCTTCTCTAATGTTTGAAGGTGAGATCCAAAGTTGCGCTTGAAATCTACCTTAGTTACTCTCTTTTATGTGGGAAGCCACTTTGATTTCCCTCTTTTATGTTTGTCCAAAAATTGGGCCCACTATTTCGTAGCAAAATCCTAGGTTTTGGGTGGCGGCTCTCTACTCCACTCCTTGGCATCGGGTGGTTCCCTCTACGATACTACTTTTGACTCTGGGAATACGAAGGGTTTATTTTTTGTTTTTCTTCTTTTTTTCTCTCGGTCACCAGCGGTGGAGTGTGCTAAATGTTAGGACTTTTCTTAGTGGTTGAGAGCTTCCAAGTGCGCTTGCGCCGTGTTCTTATAGGGGAGGGCTCTTTCGCTACCTTCATTGATGTTATGGCCTTGTAGGCGACACTGCGAAGCTAGCAAATGAGCTTTTCTCATTGGTCCATCCATGTAGAGGTCAATTGGACTATTGTAGTTGGGTCACTACTCCATGTATTTTTTATTTCTTTCTGTGTTGTACGTCCACTATTGTAAGTTTGTACTTTATAAAAGAAATTAATGAATGGAATTATCGTGTATTATTTGTTATTTCTATTGTCTGGCTTCAATATTCTTGTATGAAGTGAATAGTTAAAACACTTGAACGTTGATCTTTGTGGTGTAATTTGTGACAATATAATAATTTAGACTACTAACAACTCGATCTTTTGACAATTTGACTGACAATAACGTACCCTGGACGCATGGCTAGGGTGTGGATCAATCAAATCTGTCTTGAGAATGTCAAGGTTAGGCACAATCAGCCAGCCATCGCCTTGGAAGAGGAGGCGTTTCAGAGCATCATTACCCGCACTGTGTCGTCGACTCGCCGAACTAGGCCTTGGGGCTATCAGGCTGGCAGCACATCGTGTAGGGAGGCGTAGCGTCAATTATCACAACTGATCTCCCAAACTAACGTGCTGTAACATTCTGTGGTGCAGGCATGTGTTGTGGTCATTATGGAGACCCACCTCTTTGATATCCTCAAACGACGCAGTATTTGGGTTAGGGCGCCAGTTATTTAAGTTCTAAGCCATTGCTGCTTTCCCGCACTTTTCTTTTTGACTCAAATTGCTCTACTCTGGTTTGCCTTTCTCACTTTCTATAGCTTTCTTAGGTGTCGACCCTATCCCATTTGTCCTCACTTCCCATGACATGGAGTCCTTGTATGTCCGATACCACATTCCGAGCACAATCTCGTACACGTTACCTACTGATGACAACATGGCTTGCTACTCACCACATGGGTTCATCGCCATCTATTAGGCCCAACTGAAAGGAGGCCTTCGCATCTCCTTCGCTCAGAAGCTGTACGAGACCTTGGTGTCCTTAAATATCCCGGCTACACGCCTCCACCCAAACGCTGTCTGATACCTGATTTCTTTGAGCTTCTTCTTCTGCCACCATAGGAATTCCTTGGATGCTTTGATTATGAAGGCACTCTTCTGGTTGAACCAAGAGGCGGACTGGATTTCGTTCACTCCCCACCAGTAGTATCGACTAAGCAGGGGGAATCCATTGATGGTTAGAAGGATTGGTACTTTCATTTGTCGGTCCCTGCTGGCTAGACCCCCTCCCACGATTGGGGTAGAGCGGAGGCCTCCTATGCTGGAGACATGTTGGATTGGGAAGAAACTCTAACAAAGTTGCTGAAGGATCTAGTGGAAAGGTATTCCAACTCTTTCTGTCGAAAGGATTGCTGGCTGTCCTCAAGGGCGTTCATGCAAGCTAAGTGGGAGTCCTTGGTGGAAGGTGTGGACGTCACTACTCTGCCACTTCCCAAGCCAGGAGAAAACCGGGGATGCTGTATATTCGAGATTCCCTTGAGAGGGTGGCCAGCTGAGCAGTTCTGCCTTGTTCCTCCTCCTCTGATTCAAACTAGGTCATTGTGGAGATGACGCGTCATGCTGGTGAGTCATTAAGGAGGCTGAGCTCTATCCCATCTTCTTCGATGTGCTAAGCTTTTGAAGAGGCGATCGGGTCTATCGGGGGCAGCGAGCCCCCTGTCCCTTCTTCTCTGGGAGCAAGTGACCCTGGGATTGGTGTACCAAGCGAGCCGATTAAGGCTCTAACCTTAAACCTAGAACAGGGTCGCGTCTATTATCACTTTGTCTCCCAAGGAGCTTGCACCCAACCCTCCTTTTGTTTTTGTTTAGGTGGGTCCCAGTGGTAATCGAATGGCTGAAAACCCAAGCGAGGAATGATGTAGAGGTGGTAGTGGCTGAGCTGGTAATCGAAAGGCTGAAACCCAAGCGAGGAATGTAGAGTTGGTAGTGGCTGAGCAGGCGAGACGCTCGAAGTCCTCGAGGCCAAAATTCCCGGAAGTTTTGAATGCTCCTCCTTCGTCTCCAAGCTCCAAGGTGCCTCTACTAGGTTGGAGGATTCTATTTGTTTCTTTGCCCCGGGCTCTACCGGGTCCATCGTCTTTTGAAGAGTATTCTTTCATTGAGGTACGAGTTGTGTAGCTTCTTAATTTCACACCTATTGTTGTCCTTGTTTGACCCCTTTATTTTTTTGGACTGTAGCCACAGGAAACACTTCACCTAGTCGATACTTGCCTGTACTAGCAAGTGGTGATGATATGCCAGCGGAATGCTATGGTGCGCTAGCGAGACATTGAGATCTCTCACTTGATCCAGGCATGCATGGACCGAGGCGTGCACAAAGAGATGGAGGGCCGAGTGAACGCTACCGCTGCCGTGACTCTATAGAGCTAAGAACAGGCTACTAGCCTCGATCTCAAGCTGCCTGAGTCCCCGGTGATATCACAAGAGCTTGTGGAGGAGAAATCATGGGCTCTAGATCAGATTGCCTCATTCAAGGACGAATTCGGGGGGCTAAGTGGCATCTCGTTGATCTCCTGAGTGAGTATGCTCATCTCACGGAGGAGCTGAGGACTCGATTCAATCCGGAGGAAGTTGGCCAACCACTAAACATCAGATTTTGGGATGGCATTCGCCTCTGTAGATGGATCGCATCCCCTATGGCTCTAGACTTTCCTATTGGCTTCTTCGATCCGAGGAATAGCGGTGCTCGATGTTGATCTAATTTGATGGATTTCTTGGAGAGAGGAGGGCTGCATTCGCCATGTTCATCGGGGGGCTCCTAGTCATAGAATAGTCGTTGGTTCAAGCTGTAGGCAGTGGTATGAGTTTGTACCTTTAAGGCAAATGGAGGCTCATTGATGTATATTTCAATTTTTTAATAAAACGGCTAGAACGTTTCAATCATTGTCGCCAATGTTTCTGTGCTTATGCTAAATGTCTTTATTCAATACTTGCTTGTTTGCCGACTAAGCGTCATTATAATCATTGCCGAGCTTGACTTGGACGTATTAGTCTGGTAGTGCTCCTTCCCATGAGAGGAAGTTGTGGCATAGCAAATTTCTTAGGTGATGCTCTTTCTCGTGAGAGGACATTGTAGCACATCCGTTAGTGAGCCTCACTTAGACCGATTAGGTTTGGCTACCACAGTTGCCGAGTTTCGATGAAGTCTATGCCATCGTTCACACAGAATGTTGGTGCTTGACCCCAATAGTGGACGTTGTGGCTTTAGTATGTTTGGTCCCAGTACGACAATTGTTGTCGACTGATGTGCTCTATTCTTTGAGTGGATGTTGTCGCACATATGCTAATAAAGCCCCTTAAAGTTTTTGATGGTCACTTTTTTGGGTAGGTCTGACTTTAGTCCACAAGCTCCCAGAGTCGTCCTGTCCAACCTTCTATAGGCCGCTGAATTATTTGGATCGAGATTTAGGGTTCAACCTTGGTTGGACTGCTTGGTCAGTTGGATCAAGGTTTTTGACCAAGTTGAAGCCGGTCGTGTTGCAGGTGTAGATGTTTATTTAATTTAGAGGCAGTTTAGGTTATTTGATTTTATATAGTGGCATGGAAGCATTCATATTAATAATTAATTTAAACAAAAAGTCATTTTATTAATCAAAACATGTTACCTAGTACAAGCAACTCGCTTAATGTATGTTGGATTTACTTGCGTTCATTGAAAAATTACTGATAATATTTTTTTAAGGCAATTGACATTCCATATCTTTAGAACTAGTTTTCCATTCTCGGTGCATAGGTTGTATGCACCATTTCGAAGAATCATTGAGACAGGGAATGGCCTCACCCAATTTGGGGAGAGCTTGTTCCTGATGGCGTTCTTACTCGTTGCCTATATACTCCGTAGAACTGAATCTCTCACCTCAAATTGGTATATTTTCACTTTCTTATTGTAGTACCAAGCAACACATTGCTGATAAGTCACTGTACGCAGTCTAGGCATGTCTCCAACTTCTTCGAGAAAGTCAAGATGCTCTCTCAGCTATTAGGAATTACTGTGTGGGTTAAAGCTCTCCACTCTAAGGTTGGGGTAGTCCAATTTCTACCGGGATGTTACTTTAGTCCTGTAATATAAATGAAAGGGTGTCTCGCAGGTAGGCTCCCTCGACATTGTCCTGTAGTACCACAACATGGAAGGGAGACTGTTCATCTAAGAGCCTCCAATGTCTTCTAACTTTGCCTTCAACTTGTGCAACAGTGTTTGGTTTGTTATTTTGACTTAACTATTCGCCTGTAGATAGGCAATAGAAGTATGAGCCAACATTATTCCAAAACTCGTGCAATATTTAGTGAAGCATTTGACGATTAACTGGGTTTTATTATCGATCACTATGATCTCAAAAATCTCAAATTTGCATGCGATACTCTGCCGAACGAACTCTGTTATATTCTGTTTGGTGATCCGTACCAATAGGGTGCCTTCTACTCATTTTGTGAAGTAGTTGATATTGATTATGAGAAACTTTCTCTACCCAAAAGTAATGGGTAATGAATTGAGAATGTCGAGCCCCCATTATGTGAATAGTCATGATGACTACAGGGTTTATAGTTTTTGTGTGTGGCAGATGAGGGATGATGTCGTAGATTTGGTAGTTCTTGCATTTCTTCAAGAACTCCACGGCATCTCACGTCATCGTCGGCCAGTCCTTTCGCATCACTTTGAATGCTGGGTTCTTGCCTCTAATGTGCAACTCGCAAATTCCAAGGTGCACCTTGCTCAGCACATAGCCAGCTTCTTCCAGCGTGAGACATCGCATGTAAGGAATGGAGTACCTCATCAGTACAGTCTCCTGTCCATTATGGTGTACCAACTTATTGTCCTTTTTATGCATTTGGCTTCATTTGAACTTTCCGATAGAAGGCCATCGGTGAGGTACCTTCTATATGGGTCATCTGATTTTCGTTGTTCAAGATATGGAGCACCTCTTACTCCGGTCCCTCTAGGCTCGGGGTGGCATGAACTTCTCACATGTCATGAGCGTATTGCTTCGGGTTACTGATTACTGCCACTTTCATTAGTTGATCTACTTTCTAATTATCCTCCCTTAGGATGTGGACTATCTCGAGCTTGTCGAATGCCTGGGTCAGGCCTTTCACTCTAGCATGGTATCTCATGAGTAAAAGGACCAAACACCTCAAATTTTCCAAGGACTTGGTTGACGATCAGCTCTAAGTCACTGTAAACGATCAAATTCCTTGTCGAGCATTCTTTTATCAATCTGAGTTCAGCTAGTAGTGCCTTGTACTCGGCGATATTGTTGGTGATTGGGAATCCAATGGTCATTGAGTATTTCATCTCCATCCCATTTAGAGTCCTTAGAAGCACGCTTGCTTTACTTCCTAATTGAGTAGATGACTTGTCCACACGCAATAACAAGAGTGGCACTTCTTCTGGTTGGTTTGTGCCTTCGCTTGGGTTGAGGGTATCAGGAATTGGGGTTATGGTTTTGACTATGAAATCCGTGAGGGCCTAACTTTTTATGGCTGGCCACGGACAAAATTTCACTTCAAACTCACCAAATTTGATGGCCTATTTAATTGGACATCCAGATGTGTCAGGTTTCTATAGGATCCCCTTCAGTGGTTAGCTTGTCAGGATGACGATCTTGTGTGCTTAGAAGATAGTCATAACTTTTCGACTGAATAGATGAGTGCGAGAGCAGTCTTTTCAGTGTGCGAGTAACAAGCTTCAATGTCTGTCAGGATTTTATTAACGTGGTAAACCGGTCGTTGTGTCTTGGGCTGTTGCCTGATTAGGATTGAACTTGGCATCGTGTTCGAAATTGTGAGGCACAAGTATAGCTCTTCACCTTATTATGGTGACATCAAGAGAGGGGGGTTGGCAAGGTACTCCTTCAACTCTTAGAAGACAGTTTGGCAGTTGACTGTCCATCAGAAGCTATTTGCTTTGGTTCTTCTCAAGACCTTGAAGAAGAAAATGTACATTTTTGCCAATTTGGCTAGGAATCAGGAGAGTGCTGTAAGTTTTCTGATGAGTCTAGACTTCCTTCACAGTTTAAGGTGGATTCATATCCATGATAACTTTTATTTTCTCGGGATTCACTTTGATCCCTCACTGATAGATGATAAAGCCTAAGAACTTTTCGAAGGATATTTCAAATGCACACTTGATTAGATTCAACTTCATCTAGTATACCCAGAGTACCCCAAAAGCTTCTTGGATGTCGCGAATATGGTCATCAGTTATTTTACTTTTGGTGAGTATGTCGTTTATATACACCTCTATATTCCAACCGATCTATGCCTTGAATATCTTGTTTACGAGCTATTGGTACGTGGCTTTCGTGTTCTTTAGATCAAAGGGTATGACCTTATAATAGTTTGTTCCCTTGTCTGTTATAAATGAGGTATGCTCTTTATCTTCTATACTCATCCAAATTTGATTGTAACCTGAGTAGGCATCCATAAAGCGGAACAGCTTTTGCTTGGATGTGGAGTAGGAAGCAATCTTTTGGACATGCCCTATTCACATTAGTGAAATTGATACACATCTACTATTTTTCGTTACTCTTTTTGAAGATAATTACATTTGATAGCCAATTTGGGTACTGGACCTCTCGTATAACGCTTGCATTGAATAGCTTCTTCACCTCATTGCGTATGGCAATCAACTTCTCGATGGAGTGGTTTTATAAGGTGTCGATTTTTAAAATATAGTAATTAGGAATAATTAAATTAATATAACCAAAATCAGACTTAAAGTATGTGAAAAATTAAGTTTCAGAAGCAAAATTGGAAGAAGAGATAAGGTCGCTTGCTGCTTGCTCGAGCGACACTGGGGTGCAAAATCTAGTAGGCATCACTTGTTGCTCGCCAGAGCACAAATTGAGGTGCATATTCCAATAATCCCATGCCCGAAGCATGCCTGAGGCTCGCTTGAGTGCGAAGTCCAGTGCTGGCGCACCCGAGGAATGCCCAATCGGGGATCAAGTGCCACTCCGCCTATTAATACCGTGAGTCCTATTTTTTATCATTTTTTTGCTAAGAAAGAGAGGGAGAGCATGGAGGAGAAGCAAGAGAAGGGGAGTTCAAGGCTTTCAAGTCCGTTTTTGGCTCAGAGCTAGTTGAGAAACTTATAGATCTGATCAAGATAAGTACATTTTTATACTTTTCTTTTTCTCGTTGCTCTTTTCATTCCGTTTTTTTAGATATTTTTGTTCAAATGCCCGTCCAGGTTTAATTTATAAATATTTGTGTTTAATGTGTATATATGTTGATTTTCTCTTTGATTTCAAAGATTTATGAAGTATTGTGTCGAATTGGAAAACCCTAACCCTCGTACACAGTTTTTATATCATTATTTCTGATTATATGTGAAATGTGGCTTTAAAAATCAGTAACCCTAGCTTCGTGAACGTTATTGCTTTAATTATTTGATATTTATTCACATTATTTTGCATATGTTATTTTGTATATTCCCAAAATTATATTGGGTATCTTATATGGAGAAATTTATTGTCCGAAAACCCTAATGATTTGTTAAGTTTATGTGGTAAAAATTTCTTAATTGTTCCTAAGCTCTCTGCCCATTTATGCATGTATTTAAAATCATGTGAAGACTTTGTAATAAAAAATATGTATATATGTTATGAAAATGATTATGAAAAGTATAAGAATAGGCCTCCACAATTTGTTGTAATGTATGAATCGTTTTCTAGGGAGTAAGAACTAAATGATAAAAATTAACTGTGAAAATTTTCTTAAGAATAAGTAATCATAAAATTGGATCAAGGATTTATATTTCAGAATGTGATATTCCCTGACATAACTTAAAATATTACTGTAATAGATTGAGGAATGCCCCTAGGCCACAGGGAGATATTTTGGCGGTATAGGAATGATGGCATAGGAATGATGGCCTCATATATCAGGTTAAGAATATACTGCTGACTACAGGGTGTTGAATTATATGGGTAGTGCCTTAGAATATGTGAAAGTGTACACATATCGTTCATCATTTGACTAATTGTGAGGTCTCGAAATTAAAGTAAAATATTGCTACTTAAAAATCGAAGTGTTTTAATTTCAACTTAAATCGGAGTAGCCTTACACCACTAGAAGACCGTAACTAAGGGTAATCAAAATATTGACAGGTGTCATGATATTGATCGGCGTTAAAATATTGACCAACATCGAGATATTGACCATCGTTAAAATGTTGATCGGTGTCATGATATTTACCGGCGTCAAGATCTTGACCAACGTCGAGATGTTGACCATTGTCAAAATATTAACCGGTGTCATGATATTGACTGACATCATGATGTTGACTGGAAGACTAATCGAAGGATTGACCAGTTTTTAGAAATATTGACCGACCTTAAATAAGAAAAAAAATACGTTGGCTGACTTTGAGTAAAAGTTGGACCGGATTAGAGTAAGAAGCGTTGATCAAAAAAGTTGACCAATAGAAAGGTTAGCTGACTTTGAAGAAAATGATGACTAGACTATCGAATTTAGAAATATTGACTAGGATAAATTAAGGGCAAATTAAAGGCAATGGCCAACTTTGTTATTTAGATGATTAGATCCCAACTAGATCCTAATCTAATCAGAACAAGTAAACTACCCCGTTGACCTTCTTGGTGAAAGTACCAAATAGGTAACTTACCCCACTCGCTCCCACCTAACCTCCGAAGGGAAGTACCAAGTAGGTGACTCGCCCCTACTTGCTCTACCTAATCCCTCCTTTTTATATACTGAGTTCTAATTGAGGGACGGGTGTAGAATTCCTAATGAGGAATAAGGGTAAGGAGTGAAGAAGGAGAAAAAAAGTTTCAAGTTAGTCGGAGTAGGCGGTCAACAGTCAGGTAAGTGTACCCCCGTTTTTAAGCTTAAATTGTAATAATGGTTTAATGCAAGTATACCTTCCATTTTAAAACTCGGATCTTACTTCTATTTTCAAGTTCCGGCTTTAAGAAAAAAATACAAGTGTTCTAATACTTCAGCATATGGTATATTAAACTCGCCGTTTTAATTACTGCATGATAAGCTGCATCTCTGATGTCATACTTGCTTTACGATCGGACTAAAAATATAATTTTGATTTCATGGTTAATTCATGCTTGTGGCTTTCTACTTTTCATTCTGCTCAACTTATAATTGAAATTGAATTGCATAGGAATGAAAAGGTAAACCGGCTTTGAATCATAACGTTATAATTATTGACTGGAATGAGCTTTATGGATTGAAACCGGCTTCATGACAACTGAAAGTCTTTATACTTGATTGGAATAAGAAAAGAAAATGAATTTGAAAAATACTTTGTATTATGACGACTAAAAGTTTTGTGCCCGTCCGAAATGTGAACTAAAGAAGAAGTGAACTGGCCTTACGACAAGATAAATTAGATCAGACTTTAGCACAGGGAGATAAAGTTCTCCAACATACCTTAGAACATTATGGTGAAAATCGAGAATAACGAAAGGGAGCCGTCCTCGAGGCTTTGTACAAGGAGGAAGTGAGAGCAGTCCTCAGGGTTTTGTACAAGAAGGTATTGCCGTGATTGTAAGGAGATGTGTATAATCTATCGTCGATTACTGTCCCCTTCGCTAGCGATGTCCTTTACCGATAAAAATAAAAGAGAAGAGAAATTTTTATAATATGACCGACTTTGTTTTCTGTTCCAATTTCTAGAATTTGACTGCTCCAGCCTTCCTAACTTCTTTGCATTATGCATTTGCCATGATCCGGTCAACTGTTGCTTTATAATATTCATACTGCATATGTATCTGTTCGATCAACTATTATTTTATAATATTTATGCTGTGTATGTATCTGTATCCGCCTTACAACATAAATGTTTTACGGAAGACCTGCATGTACCTTGTTGAGCCACGACTCACTATTTTCTATTTTTTCCCTCCAAATGAAACTATAGAGCTCATGCCCGATGAGATGGAGTGATTAGAGTTTCGTTTGAATGATTCTAAGGACTGTGAAGTATATTTTGGATTTACTCGGAAGAAACAGTTTTATTATAATGATCCTGTCGAAATATATGCATTTTTGTAATTTGACTTTTATGATTATGTATGCAAAAGAATGAGTTTTTTGGGTATAAATGTAAACGCTTCAGCAGGTTAATAGATTAGCTTCCATTACATATTTTATAGATATTGTGCATGGGTCCTACATAACATCTGTGATCCTATGATCGGTAGGCATGACTGGCCCAGACCAGATCACTAACACCTTGGTGTCAGTTTCAGGAGGTCGCTGGCGGAATGCAAAAAAAAAAAAAAATTTGTTCCGTCACAATTCTGTTAGCTGGTAAGGCCTATTAGCCCTGATCCCTAAATATGAATAAATCTATGCATGTTTCAGAAGTTAAAAGAATCAGATATAAAATGTGAAAAGATAATTGTATTCTGAAAATGTACTTGATCATATTTTTATGCTCATGTATTTGTATCATGATTCTATTCTATTCTTTTGATTTATTTTTAAGTATATTGTGTTGTCCTTATTTATATTTAGGCCTGCGGAGCATTTAGCTCACTTTATTACTGTTTCTCATATTTTCAGATGAGTATGAGTTGATATCTAATGATGAGGATTTGAGTTTGATGACTGGTTGGAAACCGGTTGGATACTTGTTTCAGACTGGTTAAGTGACTTAAGTTCAGCACTGTCTTGGAAATAGATCAGCAGATACTTGCTGTTCAGGTGTCCATTTCATATACTGGTTCAATTTACTTTTGGCCACCAGTCGTGGGTTAGTAGCTTGACATCAATACATTATGTATTGGTTGGTTTGGCGGCTGGTACAGTCGGTTTAGAGGCTGGTCCAGTTTGATTTCAATAGCTGGTCCATCGGGTACTAAATTTCAGAATTAGCACCAAATGATCCAGTAGCATTTCTCCTTTAAACTTGATTTTCTTATGATATTATGACAGTAGATAGTAATATTGAAGTGTTGTAATAACAATACTTTAAGGAAATTATCAAAGAAACACAATAAGGAAAACATAGGTACACTTGCCCCTGATTACTTGACTTAATGAGTCCTGCCTCTTTATTTCCCTTCCATTACCTTTAGCTATACAGTTTTTTTTTCCTCTATTTTTTTTCTTCTTATTTTTCTCGTATTCTTCCCTTCTCTTGTATAGCCTTATATAAAGTTTATTTTAAGTTGAGCTACTACTAGCATGCTAACTTAATTGCCCCTTATCCTAAGTTGAACTGTTACCAACATACTAACTTAGGTATTTCTAATAATACTTAGTCACTTGTCTAATTTGGTTGAGTCATTAAGCTAAATTTTAGAGTTTTAGGTGACGTGACAATTGGTTAATATTGGGCAGTTGTAGAAAGTGTTGTAAAAGGGGCTGATTTGCTGGTGCTGAGTGAAGG
>JAODPA010016568.1:0-13223 GCA_025585075.1 Nepenthes mirabilis
TATGATGATGTAGATATAGTTTAGTTTTTACTATTTTTGATAGATAGATAAATATGCTTCCACAAGATATTACGGTTTGTTTATGGTACCTAGTGGCATTTTATCTGAGTCGACGTCGTATCGAAACCATGATATTAGTGTCACGTATAGTTGGTGGGTTATGGGTCCTATATTTTGTATATTGTGGATTATTTGGTTGTTGTATAGGAATTTGTATAAATTTTCTATTAGGTCGACGACCGTATTACAGCCAAAACTCTGTCGAATTTTCGATTAAAAATACGATATGCCACAAGCACACTCTTATTAGTTTACATTAGCAATCACAGTGTATTTTATTTGGAAAGAGTACAATCAAAGAACCCTCGACAATTCTCAACCAAAGACTGTGATTTAGCTAGTTAATATGATCCGAATCACAATACGAAACAAGCTGAAAATGTATGACTTAGTAAAGAAAATGTTAGTAGATCCGTCATGATTAGATGGAACTTGCCTTTAGATTGTGTCAGGCATCGATTATATAGTTCTTTCTTGCTAGTGATTTTGCCTCTCGATGTATTATAACTCTAGGTATGCCTTAACTTTTATCCTCTATTCTAAGGTAACTTGGATTTAAAAAATAGATTTTTTTAATTCCTTCTTTATTTTAATCTGTAATTACTTACCAAAAATAAAGATGACATATTTATTTACTCGATGAGTTATGAAGATCATGAGGCACATTTAAGAATTGTGTTTCAAATACTTCAGGAAAAGAAATTATATGTTATGTTGAAATAGTGTGAATTTTGGCTTGAGAAAGTAGCATTCTTGGAAGATATTATATCGAATGGAGGTATTTCTATTGATCCTGAAAAGATTGAGGCTATTATTAATTATAATCAGCCTACGACAGTAACTAAAGTGTAAAATTTTCTGACGATGGCAGGTTATTATCGGAGATTTGTGAAAAAGTTTTCAAGAATTGCTATACTGTTGACTCAATTGATGAAAAAAGAAGCTAAATTTGTCTGGACTGATGAATGTGGTGAAAGTTTTCAGGAGTTGAAGAACCAATTGACTTCTACTCCGATCCTAACAATTCTTGAATGATCTGATGGATATGTGGTTTATTGTGATGATTCTAAGACTGGATTAGGTTATGTACTGGTGCAGCATGGGATAATAATAGCTTATGGGCCGAGGCAATTGAAGGTCCATGAGAAGAGCTACCCAACTCATGACTTAGAGTTGGCCGTAATAATTTCTATCTTAAATATTTGTAAGGTGAAAATTGCCTGGTGTATTCAGACCATAAAAGTTTGAAGTATTTATTCTCCAAAAAGGAGTTGAACATGAGGTAAAGTAGTTTGTTAGATTTTATGAAGGATTATGATTGTGAAATCCAATATCAACCTGGGAAGGGTAATATGGTGGAAGATGATTTAAACCTGTGGACGACCATTGTGGCTAATTTGAAGATTAAAAGAATGGAGATGGTAAAATGCAGAGAGCAATGTAATATTAAAAATGTATGTTCATGGTGATCAGATGATTCTATCATATTTTCAAATTCAACCAGAGATATTAAGGAGGCTTTAGAAAGAACAGATGAATAATTTATTCTTGGCTGATATTCTTGGAGGTTGAATCAGGACTCTAAAGTTGATTTTAATATTCGTGTTGATGAACTCTTGAGGTTCCAGGATCAAATATATGTCCAAATGTTAGAGAATTTAAAGACGAAATTATGAAGGAAGCCCATCGATCGAAGTGTACTATTCACCCGGGGATAAACAAAATGTATCAATATTTAAAGAAGATGTTTTGGTCGAGGAATATGATAAGAGAAATTACAGGTTATGTGGGAAGGTGCATGGTTTGTCAACAGCTAAAAGCCAAGCACAAGAAGTCACCTAATTTGTTACAACCATTGCCTACTCCAAATAGGAAGTGGAAGATATATCGATGGATTTTGTAATGGGATTGCCGAGAACTCCAAAAAACCATGATACTATTTGGGTAATTATTGATTGGCTTACAATGAAGTTTCGAATATTATGGGTCCTTTTGCTATTGAAGCGGTCTATGATTTCTTCACACATGGAAAGCTACTCAAATAAGTAAATGTCACCATCATTAGCTTAATTCCAAAGATGATTTCTCCATCCAAGGTGGGTGACTATAGGCCTATTTTATACTATAATATTATCTATAAAGTCATTTCGAAGATTATTACTAGCCGCCTCAAGCCCACTATTTTGTTCCTGGTCAATAGATGTCAAACAATTTTTGTGGCAGGGAGGCAAATCAGTGACAATATCTTGTTAGCTGAGGAGTTACTTAAAAAATATCACACAAAAAAAGGTGCCCCTAAATGTACAATGAAGGTTAACTTTCTGAAAGCCTATGATTCTATTCAATGGAATTTTCTTATTACGATACTGGAGTTGATGGGATTCCCACAACAGATGGTCTCTTAGATTCACCAATGCAACACGACTACCTCCTTCTCCATCAACTTTAATGGAGAATCTGTGGGGTTCTTTAAAGACACGAAGGGCCTAAGGCAAGGTGACGCGCTATAACCACATCTCTTTGTCTTAACTATGGAGGTCCTGGATGGTATTATTGAGATGAGAGCTCGGTGCAACCATGGCTTTCAATACTATTGAAAATGTGATACCATCCGCATAATGACACTAGCATTTGCGGATGATTTGCTCCTCTTTACCAAGGCAAATACCTATTCTGTTAAATTGTTCTGTGGATGCCTTGAGGAATTTAAGGTGCACTCGGGCCTGATAGCTAATAAGAACAAGAGTGAGGTTTTTATTTATTCCAAAAATGATTCTCTCATTCAGGAGATTAGGGAATTTATGGGCTATAAAATAGGAAAGCTGTCAGTGAGATACTTAGGTATCCCACTTATCTTTTTTTGGTAAGTAATAAGTACTGTGTATATTGATATTTCAAGAATTTGTAAAACCTATGTTCTCACTCCAAGTCTCTTGTCAGACTTAGAATAGAATAAAAAAGGTAGGGTATCCACCGAACTTCACATAAATTGATAGAAATATAAAAAATATCTGTAAATAATAACAAAAAAGAAAGGAAGTGGATTGCATACAATCTGATTTCTACACTTGTAAATTTTAATTCCAGCTAGCGACAATTGATTTGGTACAACTATTATGTCCAATTATACTTAACTACAGCTTGCGACAAATTGTGCCAGTGATCTGGTTGATAAGTTGAGTCTCGTCTTGTGAACGTGAGTTATTAAACGTTCTTTGATTGCGTTCACGCTATATGAAGTAAACCGTGGTTGTTAAGGTGAGTCTGGGGGATAGAGTTTTGACATTCTTTCCTTTCCATTTACGAGCTACCAATTTGATATTAGATCTCCATTCCCTATAAGGCCAATGAAGTCCCATGCATTGATTCATATTCTTTTAGACTCCATTGGAGACTGAGCATTAAAAAAAAAAGAAGATTATGGCTTTCCTCATTCTTTTTGCATAAGGTGCATATACTACCAATGTGGTCCAAAGTGCTAAATATTTTTCGAGTTGCCAATCAAAGAATGAATGCATGCGTGGAAATGTGGTGTGGTTCCCAAACGGGAGAAGCCCAAACCATTTCAACTTTGGATACTTGAAATAAACTATAGGTAGAACTAGTCGACAATATCCCATTGGAATTTTCACTCTATCTGATTGTGTACTTCTTGTAGGGTACCGGGTAGTATTGTAGCATACTGTCTATAATGCTAGCCACCTCATATCGTAAGCATTAGGCCATCTTTTTTTTTTTTTTTTGATAAGTAATATGTATATTGAGATAGAAGAATTTATAAAAAAAAAATATATTCTAATGCCAGATCTTATATGCCTTTGACATAAGAACATATAAGTTAGGGTATTTCCTGAACTTTACAAAATATGCCATGCTGAGAACACAAAACAAAACCACTATAATTTTGATTAATATATGTTAAAGGTAAAAATCATCTTGTCATAATGAACCTATTGGTCTGATTTTAGTTTATGGGTTCATTTTTAGTATATGTCAAACTGTGGTAGCAATCAGATTGGCCACTTGAATCCCATTCTTTGGTGACGAGTGTTGGAAGGTGCGCTGATTCCTTTCTCACCAAATAAAATATACTGTAGCAGCTAATGTGAGGCAAAATGAGTATACTTTAAGGTTCTTTCATAAATGTTATATAGATAAACGCTACATATTATACATTATAGATAGGAACAAACATCACTTTTTAACCAATAAATGTTAGGTATATGACTTCTGCTTATAATTTAATATATTAAAACATATTGAAATAAATTATATTAACAAACCAAAACTTGTTAAAGAAAGAAATAGGTACAATTGATAAAGATCTTATACATATAAACCAAAAGCAACTTTTGTTTTCATTTTTCTATAGATTACACAAGGTGAGCATAACAATATTGTTACAAGATCCATAAATGTAATGATTAATTACTCACATATTAATATTTACACAAAAGAAATCAAAAACTTGTAAAATAAAAAATAGCGTCAGAAATAAACATGACGTATAAGATCTTCCCATTGGAAGGTCTAAATAAGGCTCGACATACACAATATTATTCCAGCATTATAAATAAGTTTATGTAAAGATATAAAGATTAAGAAATTTTTTTTATTATTTTGATAGTGATAAATATCAGGGAAGAAAAGCAAACCAAAAAGCCTTGTCATCCACAGACATTACAAAACGTAAACAATGCATGAAATGTTATATTAGTTTAGGTAGAAGCACAGGAATAACAATATCTATATATTCCAGCCACGCTAAAAGAAACATCATCCATCCACCAATTGGCTGAGAAAATATTTAGATATAACAATTGTCAATCTTAGCATTCATATTCTCAATATGACCATACATATGTTTTTTAGTTATGACGGACCGTATTTTCTGTCAAAAATCTAATAGAATTCCTTTTATATTATGGTCACCAAACAAATACAAAACCTATTAAATATCCTAAATAACATATAATCAAACACTACACAGTAAAAAGCATCATAAATAATTTCAACACAACAAAAAAACCCAACCAATACAAACTCTAACATCTAGATAACCATAATAACTACACAGGTTCCAAAAATCTACCACAATTAACACGTAACACCGACGTCATAACTCTGATATGACGTCAGTTCAAACAAGATTTCACTGGGTACATTAATAAACCATATAAACCTACGGAAGCAACTATACTTTATCGAACACTGTAAAAGTTAATTTACAAAAATAACATTATCGCCAATATACATGACCATCAAAATAATAAAAAGGTTCCAAATGGTATAATTTCATAAATTAAGACTTCAAATTATCCTCCGGTAATCTTCGAGTTATCGACTAACAATCCTTTACTTTACTCGATCAGGTGTAGACCTGTGCTATTCTAAAGACAAAAAAAAAAAAAAAGTAAAAATAAGCTAAAAGCTCAGTAAGTGCAATATGTATATTGACATGTATAATTTTATATTCGAAACATAATAATGTATATATAAAAGGCAAATGTGTATATGAGATTTAATTCATGATTTTAGGAAGAAATGCTTTCTTGATTCGTACTATATTTCTTTGGTTCGTTTCATTGTCATTTTCTTAATTATCCATCCATTGCTGAAAATTTATTTCATTAAGGGACCCAAGCAAGTATGCCTTGCTGACCAAAGGAGTGATCAATCGTTACCTAGAATGTGTTTAGTCCATACAATCTAAAGCCGATATCCTCCTATTCTCGACCTAGAGAGGAGCCGTTTACATATAAACACTATAGATGGGGCCGTAATCTATGCCTCAAGCGGCATTCATAGTAGGCAACGCCTTCCACTACAACATACTAAAGCTTGCCAAGGAATATCACCCGCTCCAATAAGCAGCCAGGGTAATCCTTGAGTTTCCATTGCAATATCAATGGCAGGGCAAAGTATACTGTCTAATTTTCTAGGTCCAAGTTCTTAATTTCTTATTTTCTTAGGGATATTCTACTTTTAAGCACGTAATTCTTCATTCATAGCCTTTTGTTCCTACTCTGTTGGGGAGCGTTTCATCAGTTCTTTGTCCTTTGTTCCGGAGAACAATTCTTCAGTTCATCGCTTAGTCGCAGAATATCCATTCTTGGTTCTTTTTCCTTTAAACTTATTCAGATTCATATTTCCTTATTCCTTGTGAGTTTGGTTCCTCACGTGTTCATAGTTCATACACAAAATTTCTTGGAGCTTAGAAGGATTATAAAATCCCCATTAAACTACACCAGACAGAATTCTTAAAGCTTTCGATCGTTAATTCTTTTATAAACGGTTCATAACATAATTTTTGAAACATTCAAATCATTGTATTCATGATACACACAATTCATCATAAAATTCGAACAATTAAGAAATTCTTACTATAATGTGTTTTTCATGTCTTTGGAGCTTCCGAATGACAATTTCCTTCGCAATTGCATGCATCATAATTTTCGAAACTAAATTATATATATTTAGGATTATGTCGGATAAAGTTCAAATAGAGGTGTAGGTTAGGGTTCTGGAGAGCATAAAATCTTACAAAACTACCAATTTGGACACCCAATTGATAAATTTACTTATTCATGGTGCAGGTAATAACATCCTAGAGCAAATTTATTCATAAATCTCAACTTAATCGGCTAATTCCTCTGGACCGTGGGTTTAGGGTTTCTTGTCCGAAAACAGGTCAAATTTAACAATTCGGATATGAAATTTATACAATTACTTGCCCATGTCATGGGTAATAATTATCTATGGTCAATTCATGCATAAAACCCAAGATAATTGATCAAAAGTGGTACAGACAAATTTTCGGGTTCCAACGAATGGGTTTTCACTAAAAATCACCAAATCGGATATTCAATCGATAACTTAACTTATACTAGGCGTAGGTAATAATGTTCTAGTCTCAAATTAGGCAAAATCCCTAAAAATTCATAGGTAAAAAGGGCTCGGGTGCGGGTGACTAGTACCGCGCGAGGGTTAGGGTTTCCAGGTTGCAAAAATCGGACGTAAATCAAGAAATTGGACAAGGATTTCTTATATATATATATACATGCATACTTCGTGGATAATATTATATATAAATCTAATTGAGTATCGGAACAAGGATACCCGATAAAAATGAAATAAAAGTACATGAAAATAAAAGAGGAGATTATGAGTGCACTTACCTTAACCTGATCTATCACTTTTCTAATTGACTCGAGCTTGAAAACGGACCCCGAGACCTTGGATTCTCCCTTCTCTCTCTTCTCCTCCGCCCTCTTTCTTCTACCTAGAATGCCCAAAAATGGCCGAAAATTTCTCGCGTTGGCCATTTAAAAAGACACCTGGCGCTCGAGCGTTCCTAAAACTGTTTTCAGCGCCCACCCCCGACGCTCGAGCTCGGGGCGGGCTTTCCCTCACCAACACCTCTCCCGATCTCGAAACTTAATTTTTCCACGCATATTAAGTATAATCTTGATTATATTAACTTAATTATCCGAAATTACTACGTTCGGAAACTGATATATCACATTAGTTGTAAAACATTCACATATAACGCATCAGGTTTTAAAACCATCATACAAAATTTCTCTTATAGTTTTAGAGGAATTCCTTTACTGCCTTTTGGTCATTTTGGAGATAGGGATTTCAGATTGAATTTAGAAATGATGATGTTAGAGGAGAGATTATGGTTTGAATTTGTTGGCAATGGTAAGCAAGTGTGGTAAGTAAAAAATGCCATGATTGTTATGTAGTTGAGAACAACAATATTTAAAGATGACAACGACAGTGATTTCCTAAAATTTGACAAATAAAAAAAAATTAATGGTACATAAGTCCCATAAACAATATATTACGTGAAAGCTATATTTTAATAATAATTAATAAAAGCCAAAGAGGTCGTCAGATGATAGACATTGAAACTTTTTAGGTTTCAACGTAAACTTAATTTATTGCAACACATAATTTTTAATCCTTTAAAGTTGAATCTACATGAGTTTGTCATGTTTTGCCCAACACCTAAAATTTCATTCTAAATCAAGATTCATTAATTTTAGCACTACTCACATAAACCTATAAAAAAATATCTTTCTATGACTACAATTATTGTCCACAAAAGCAATTCTCATTCAACTCCTTTCTATAAATAATAACTTATAATGACCCAAAAGTAAGTTTTTAATTATAATCACAAAGCAACATTTTGATATTTAGAATAGCCGAAAAAAAGAGAGAGCATCGTCTTTTGCCTTTGTTGCCTATTCAATAGAACAAGTTACATGGGATCATATGGTGAGAGCTGGAAAAAGTACAACGCCATGTAGTCATAGGTAGCAATGCTAAAATTTAGCTATAAAATACTACTTCCAACAATAACAGTAGGCTACTAATTTATTCATCCCGTCAAACATTTGAAAAAATCTTACCACTTTACTAATGAACAGAATATATAATAGTTGTACTACTGAAATAATTATTTTGCCTACAATTAAATGTTTAATAAATAATATATGATCTCTGATTTTATTTGTATATCATACTACACAAGCCTTTGCAAACCTCACAATTCAAGCTTGAGGAGACCGTTTTAAGTCATATGAGACATTGTCATTGGTAAATTTTTTTAATAAACCCGCACAGTGTTCATTTTCACAACAATAGAAAAGATTTCTCGGTAACTATCCTACAAATTTGTATTCTTCTACTACCAAACATATTTTATCTTTCAATAGTGGCCTGTCAGCTTTGTATTTGAGATCAAACACACATTTACACCCCCAGTGGCCATTTTCCACGAAGGAAGATGAACAATTTCACATGTTTTATTCCTTTCTTGGGTACTCATTTTCTCTTTCATAACCACTACCCAATTCTCATCATTTTCTCTTTCTTAACTTTCTAGGGTACTCATTTTCTCTTTCATAACTAATACAATTTGAAGGATACTAATTAAATTAATGGTGACAAGGAAACACTTATGTTTTAAAGAGAGTATATCGGAGGAGATGTTAGAATATTGGGTGTTGCGTATATGTCCTGATATAGTTAAAAATATCTACCGATATATAATATATCGGTATTTTAAATAAATATCAGACTCTCCAATACTGATATATTTTTAAAATTTTTCTAATATATTTATCACTTATACGTATTANAATTTCTCACTTTTCACATTTTTGGTCTATAACAAATTCTTCACCATAGATTTTAGGTAACTTAAATAATCCTAAATATAATCTAAGAAATACTCATATATGGAGTACATGTGCAAGCACCGTAAATAATCTTTTGCTGACAAATATTTAAACAACAGACTTGATGGATAATCCCCTCCTCACCAAAGAAGTTTGAGAGAGTTTGACTGAGATAATCATTTGTATTATGTGACCTAATCCTCTTAACGTATACTCAGCTGTGTATAAACTATTTTACAAAATATTAGGTTAATATTATTAGGTCAATATTTGTCCCTAATAACTGATATCGTTAAAGTGCAATCATCAATAAAGATAATGAATCAATTGGTTTATGCATGTATTTCTTATGAATATTTCTTTCGTACATATAATTTACATTATGTACAACATTTATACACGTGTTAAATCCTAATAAAAAGAATAGAGAATATATTCCTAGTTTCCTGAATCAAAAGCATTAACTGGGAAGAGGGATAATGAAAATTTTATATATTCCTTTCTTATTAGCAAAATAACAAATCTCAGTAATAATGGAAAATCAAATGAGACGAAATAATTGGTATCTCCGATCTGTAGAAAATAACACAACAGATGAATGTTTACAAGTAGACAATATATTAGGAAATAAGGTCTTTGTCCAAGGTGTTAAGGTTTAGGTTGACATTTTGGGATCAAGAGGTCCTAGGTTGAATCCCTACTTCCAACTTAACGTGTAAATTGCTACCCACCACCCACACCAAAAAAAAAAAAAAAAAGTAGAAATGATATTTTTATAAGCCTTCCTTATATGATAATAAAAAGAAATTGTTCTGTCAATATACAGTATATATTCAATTTATGTCAGCTCTTTCTATACAGCCTAGCCATGTCAATCTACCCATGCTGCTAAGCCACCAAGCACAAAAGACACAAGCCAACAGTTCATGAAATATGAGCTTGTGAATTGTTTGTCAAGTGAAAGAAGGAAAAAATTATTTCGTGAAAATTGAACAATTTATAGGATGATTCTTTGATACACTGCCTTGCATTTTTTGAAATTACCGAGTGTTATGATATATTCATAATTTGAATTTGTGGAGAATCAACATGTACTCGTACAAATGTCGCATTAAATAACCATATTTAGGAAGCATTTCACTAAGTACTTGGAATTATAATATTTTCCTAAATATTGGTAGTATTTCCCTAAATATTGCTAGAATTAAGCATATCATTATATTCATTTGATGTTTTATTTAGCTATACTAAGTTACCCCTAGTCAGATGTTACAATATGGCATTGCAAAAACTAAATATTCATCATTTTCTAAATTTAATATTACCTGAAATTTCATGTAATTTCATAAAAATTCACATTTTTAAAATCATTAAAATAATTTTCCTATGCAATATTTTACATTTGTCCTATTATATCGAAATTTTCTAGGTTGTGATATCTTCACTTCAGTGATAGCAATTGCTATGGTATTTGTATAACCAGGTTGTCTTATTGACACAATATTTACAATTAAAGCATGCATTTGATAAGTGAAATACCATTTATATTACTTTCAGGTTACATATTTTAAATACAATTTTATCATTGTGACATTTGACAAAAAATTATCACAAAAACTCTAAGCTGAGTAACACAACTCCAAGTTACCTGCCAAAACATAGCTTGATTCTTTATCGACAACCCATACCTGATACATAGATGAAGGGATTATTTAGTGAAAATATAAGATGCTAATTAACATTCACCTTTCTAAATAATTTACGCTACCTGCAATTGAATAAGTGGACATTCTAACATTACATATGATTGACTTGACAAATAAATTACTGTTTGATCCGTGATAGAATTTAGTCGATTTTTCCATTAATTTTGCCTATGTACTACTTGGTCAGTACCAAAGGCCCTAGCCTAGAGATGGATTCATATAAATATGCATCAGTAGCTTAATTCCATGGTTGCCCATATCCTGATTTACACAAAGACCTGGCCTCTGCAAGAGAGGCTTTTAGTAGCTGATAGAAAGCTCAAAATGTAAATCGCAAATGATGCTCTCAGAACGCAGTGATAATAGTAGCGGGTAAAAATCCATGACCACTTACTCTTTTAATGCTATTACTAGAGCAAACTATGCCAGCAATTCTCATTTGGTTGGCTCACTCCAAAGCTACCAGATCACTGTAGCAAGATGCTGAATAGATGAGAAGAAGATAGGGAGTGTAATGTCTCTTGGCTGCAAGAGAAGAGTTATTTAACGGTCAGTTGAGTCCCAGGATCTCACCGTGTAAAATAATTTAAAATGAAGGTAACAGGACTCCACTCCAAGATCAATAAATCATGAATCACAACATGGGTGAAGAGGTGCGCAATCAGATAAACTAAACTATTTTTAAATAGTCAAATTATGTTATTTTTTAAATAAACATATTAAGGAGTACCCAATACAACTATTTAATGGCATAAAAGCCCGGGTTTCTTCTTTTACATTATGCTTTTTTAAAAAAAAAAACAAAGGGGGCAAATTTGAAACAATTTAACAATTGAAGGTGGTTTTGGACACATGGCAAAAGGAGAGAAATTGCGCCGTATAATTTTTTTAGGAATTGTCCCCCCTGTCTTCTCTCTGGAGTAGAAAAAATGGCAATAATGTCTGAGGCAACGAATAAATCGATGAAATGAAATTTACAAAACAAAAACAAAAAGAGCCGTTGCAAGATTTGCCACGTGGATGGGGAGTTATTCTAGAAAATTCGTCAAATTTTAACGCGTGCACAAGTGAACACACACTTACACAGCCATATATACACACGTGCAACCTCCCATATACTGCCATCCACCAACTCCACTTCACACGCACACACACTCACACCAAATCAACCCAGCCCACCGCCCATACCACACACCGCCCTCACGCAGCAGCCGGCCCTCACGCTGCAGCTTCTGCTGTCCTCCACACACACATAGCCCACGCAGAGCACACACACACATAAGCACCCACGGCAGCAACACTGCCAGTAGCTTCCATACACCACACCCAGCAGCTGCACGGCCACACATACGCGTACGTATACATCCTCACGTATACCGTAAGCTTTCATATCCACTTCGTCACTGTCTTCATCCACTATACAGTTTTCGTTCAACCCAAATTCCTTTACCAATCACCAGTTTTTCTCAGCAATTAAACTACCCAATACGTAAATCCAGAATTAAATACGGTCCTTGTATTAAAAGCTTCAGCCTTAAACCCTAATATCTCACGTATAGCCTGAATTACATCTTCCCAGAGCCGAAGGCTCTGTTTTTATCCCAATTTTCATTCGACAAAATTTTCCGAAATTAAATTACGAAAATGAAATTTCAACTCCTAAAATTTTATCAGTTTATTTGTAAATTTCACATATTAATTATCTTGGTCCAGAATCGTCTTGATTCCTAGAAATCCACGGCACCGACCGAATGCCCTGCTTTCCTTATTTCTTCATCAACAGCTCAGCCCAACCAAATTCCTCTAAATATTTACTCAAATACAACAATTTCATGGACAATCTTGACACGAGAATGGGAGATCGACATCAATAGGAAGAAAGAAGGCAACGGATTTTACCAAGAACTCAAATTAACTTGCTAAAAATGGAGTACTTGCCTGATTGAACAGAGGCGGCGAGGGTTTAACGGTGGCTAGGGCCGGCATCGACGGTACAGGCCGACGACGGCAACGCAGCGACAACGGCCACCAACGGCGAACATTGATGGCACGCTTCCAGGCCCAAGGCAGCGACGGCGACCATAATTCCAGACGGCGGCTCCTTCTTCCCCTCTCCCCTCGTAACACCAATCTCCTTAAATAACGAAGGGGGTCGATTTAGGGTTTTGCTGAGTTTCCATCTGGGCGTCCGTCTCCTTCCTTCTGGATCACACCGTCCTCTCTCTCTCTCTTTTCCTTCCTTCTTCTCTTCCTTCCTTTCTTCTTC